>JAWMAG010000001.1:9517500-9585000 GCA_037013455.1 Ceratitis rosa | reverse complement strand
AAGTGCACTGAACTGAGTGACCTGATTTTATGTAGACCATTCATTCTCTCATATATATTACATATACACTGTATATGCTGTTGTGTATATGCTTATATGTATGTGTATGTGGTTGTAAAAATATTAATATTTATCAACTGTGCACTCCTTTTAAATGAAATTGGTGCTAGTCGCTAATAATTTTTTTTGTTTTACCTTTTGGTACCAGTACGAGCGTCAGTGTAGTTTCTTTTTCTTTTAGTACTTATTGCATTTATCTCAGTATCGTTTTGCTAGCAATCGATTTCTGTTTCTCTACCAAAAAATTACTACTTTGCATAGTCTTTTTAACTATTGCTCTACGGCTGCTTGGTAATGGATGACATAGAGTTTATTTTTGTGTAGAAATTTAAAATTTGATTCTTTGAATATTAAATATATAATGTTATTCAAGCTAAGATCTGTTTGAATGTCTGGGCTTTATTTTGTATGGAAACCTTTCGCTCCGACTGTTGAGGGTATGAACTACTGACTACTACTTTAGACATAGGTATAGGTAAATTAACACTGTTCTGATGGTGGTGGCAGG
Source organism: Ceratitis rosa (assembly GCA_037013455.1). NCBI lineage: Eukaryota > Metazoa > Arthropoda > Insecta > Diptera > Tephritidae > Ceratitis > Ceratitis rosa. Next base: position 9,584,432 of record JAWMAG010000001.1, on the reverse strand, counting down.
AGCCTTGGTCTAGTGTTGTAATTTTTAGGTTTGTCATAACATTTTATTGTAGCATGTAAGCTATTTCTTGAAATGCTTGTGTTACTTGTATGTCAGCTATATTTTGCCAATTGCCAGTTGTCATTTGCCTTTTATCAGTTGTAAGATGAAATTTCAGTTATCCTTCGCTAGCTGTAATTTTTCTCTTGTAATTTATTAACTGTAAAATGTCAGTTGTAATTTGTTAGCTGGAATTTGTCAGTTGTCATTTCGCATTTATCAGTTATCAGTTGTACTTTCAGTTGTCATCTGTTAGTTGTCAGTTGTAATTTGCTAGTTGTTATTTTTCAGTTGTAATTTGTCAACTGTAATTTACCAGTTGTAATTTTTCAGTTGTAATTTGTCAGCTGTAATTTGCCAGTTGTAATTTTTCAGTTGTAATTTTTCAGTTGTAATTTGTCAGCTGTAATTTGCCAGTTGTAATTTGTTAGTTGTAATTTTTCAGTTGTAATTTTGCTAGTTGTTATTTTTCAGTTGTAATTTGTCAACTGTAATTTACCAGTTGTAATTTTTCAGTTGTAATTTGTCAGCTGTAATTTGCTAGTTGTATTTTGTAAGTTGTAATTTTTCAGTTGTAATTGGTCAGTTGTCAGCTGTAATTTCAGTTTACAATTTTAAGTTGTCATTTGTCAGCTGTAATTTGCCAGTTGTACTTTGTTAGTTGTAATTTGTCAGTTGTAATTTGTTAGTTGTAATTTGTCAGTTGTAATTTTTCAGTTGTAACTTGTCAGTTGTAATTTGTCAGTTGTAATTTGTCAGTTGTAATTTGTCAGTTGTCATTTTTCAGTTGTAATTTGTCAGTTGTCAGCTATAACTTCAGTTTACAATTTTAAGTTATAATTTGTCAGTTGTAATTTGTCAGTTAAAATTCCGCAGTTGTCAGCTGTAATTTCAGTTTACATTTTTATGTTGTCATTTGGTCAGCTGTAATTTGCCAGTTGTTATTTAACAGTTGTCATTTGCCAGTTGTAATTTTTTAGTTACAATTGGTCAGCTGTCATTTGTCCGTGTAAGTTGTCAGCTGTTAGTTTTCATTTATCTCTTGTCAGCTGTAATATGAAATTTCATTGGTTAGCTGACATTTAACAGAATAAATTTGTCAGCTGTCATTTGTCATTTGCAATTTGTCATAAGTCTTGTACCAGTTTTCATTTATCAGTGAGTTAACTGTCATTTGTTTCCTAAAATTTGTCAGTAGTATTTTGCTGGTTCTCAGTTTTCTTACATCAGTTGTCAGCTGTCATTTCAACTGTCACCTGTCATTTGTCAGGTATTAATTTGTCACCTGTCATTTGTCATCTGTTTTAATTGGTCAACTGCCATCTAATCTAATTTTGCCTAGATTTTACTCGACTCGCTCAAAATCGATAACTTCACTTTTATAAGTAACTCTGCGCCTAAAACTATACCTTCTTCGCACGCAATGGACTCAAGAGATTTACGATGAGTATATATTTGTTGCATACTTTCCAGCGCAATATCTCTAACATATTTTTTTGAGTACGAAAAAAAAATAAACTTAAGTGTCCGGCTTACTACATTGCTCCATCTTCAGGTCTTTTTAATATATTTTACCTTTTACCTTGCCATGTGTGTGTTGCTGTCAGTTTTGTTTGTGTAATAGCATAAAATTCTAATACACACAAGCAAAATGTTATCATTCCCCATAGTATCAGGACATAGTAAATTTCTCATCAAACTTTCTCTTGCAAGTTATTTATTACATAAGATTTATTGCATTTTCCACACTGGAGGCAACTAACTTTTTTTGCCAATAAAACAAGACAGATAACCAGTCGGTGCTAAATATTTATAGATGTGCTGGTAGTAAGTGGTTAGTTCGAAACAAAATACAAAAAAAAAAAGAATTTTTAAATTAAAAAAAAAAAATTGGAAAAAAGGAAAAAGTATAGGTAAAGTTATAAACAAAAATAAAAAAAAAAAAACAGAATAAAAATATATAAAATAAAAAAAAGTACAGATTAATAAATGATCTGCTGTCCATTTTTTATTTTGAAATTTTCCACCAAAAACTTCAACATTTTGACTAAATGTCATAGCTAAGCCAACGCCATTCAATTTTCATGACACAAACTTAAAAGTTCAAGCTTTTATACTCTTAGTGACCACTTAGTGATTCATTAGCGCAGGACTTCATACATACCATAACCACAACCTCCAACCACGCCTTGCACCACACTTGTTTAGTCCTTTCGCTTGCCGCCAGCTAAAAGTCACTACTCAATTTTTCTCTACCACAAAATGCGTACAAGAAATTTTTGTGAAAAAGATTTAAACTGAAAGCAGACAAGTTAAAATAATCCATTTTGACAGCGTAAAGCACCAAAAAAAAAAAAAACACCGACTCGAAATAAATTGCAAACAAAAAAGCGCAAAAAAGAGAGGGAAAAAAAGAAAAAAAATGTATAAAAAAGTTTAAAAGTAGACGCTACCACAAGAGAATGCTAGTTAATGTATCTACGAGCCATGTCAATACCTAAAACCTGGCTAAGTGGAGGGGGGGAAAAGTGTAGAAAAAGTGTAGAAAAAGAACATACAAAATAAAGTTATGCAATAACCGCAATGTACAAGCCAAAAGCAATAAAAAAAAAATAACAGCAATATACTTAGTTAAGAACAAACGCAATGAAAGGTATTGACAAAATAGTGCAAAAACAACAAAAGCCCAACAACCAGCGACAAAATGACGAAGATAGCCCAGTGGAAGGTGGTGTAGGTTCAGTAAGAGGTAGAGGGCGGGCGAGCGCACGAACAGCAGCAGCCACCACCGCCGAGGCAGCATGAATGACCACAAGCACCGTACAAAACCGCAAGACATGCATGAAAAATGATATTGATGGACTTCCTTTGCGGTGTCAGATAACCAAAGTTCATGCAGCACAACAATCCAACCGACGTGGAGTAAAGGTAAACATAGAGTGCACGCTGCGGTAAAGTACCAATGGAAAATCGAGAAACCAAACAAAAAAAAAAAAAAATAAAAGCAAGAAAATCTGAAAACCAACAATTGCTAAAGCCAAAGCAATTGTGATAGCAACGCATGAAACCTTAATACTCATACATAAAATTTCATTTGGCGGCAGTGGCGCTGCGGCGAGTGGCAAAGCCTGTTTGGAAGACACCAAGCAAACGCTGCTGTGGCGAATGGCGAGAGCAGCAACAAATTGTAAATGGACACCAACTGTTCTTTTTTCCTTGTACTATTTACACACACACACACACACACACACACACACACACACACACACACACATACATACAACTAAAGTAGAATGTATTTCTTTTTGAACTTTTTATTACCTTTTATTTTTAGTTAGATACCTTTTAGTAAATGCTATTATTACTCCCGCTATTGTTGCTGTTGTTTCTATTGTTGGCGATCGGTGAGTTGGTTGCTGACGCAGGCCAATCAAGTGACATACCAAGTGTATGGGGATTTAAGTTTTCTCCTTGTTTTTTTTTGTTTTTTTTTTTGCAGTTAAAAGGAAAATAAATAGCCAAAAGGCTGTATATGATAGAGTAATGTATGTGTTTGTACATATTTGCCAAGTCTGTATTTTTAGTAGTAAAAGCTTTTCGTAAAAAAAAAAAAAAAAATATACACACAATAATATACAGGTAAATGTGCGCAAAAAATATTTAAAGATGTGTTGCTGTTAGCTGCAGGAGACTAAGTAAGTGTCACTTAAGCTCACACTCGTCGGTGAACAATTAAAGAGCAGCTTAATGGGCGGAAGGAAGGATTTGTTTTTCAAAGAAAAAAATTTAAAATAAATAAAATTTGTACAATAATTTTTTCTATTTTAAAATAAATTGAAATGAAATCAAAGAAATTGAAATAAAAACAAAATTAAATAAAGTAACATAAAAAACAACATAAAACAAAATAAAAAAATTAAATTAAAATAAAACAAAACAAAATAAAATAAAATAAAATGAAATAAAATTATTAAAAAAAATCAAGTTAAATAAAAAACTAAACGTAATAAAAAATATATTGAAAAAATAAAAGAAAAAAAATATTTAAACTAAAATTATTAAAAATAAATAAAGCTAAAGTAAAAATAAAAATTAAAATAAATGATTCATAATGAAATCAAACAAAATAAATGAAAATATAATTAAATAGATAAAATAAAAAATAAAATAAAAAAGTACTTAAATCAAATAAAATAAAACCAAATGAAATAAAATTAAATAAAAAAAATTAAAATAAAATAAAATAAAACAAATTATAACAAATTAAATGAAATGAAATTGACTGAAATAAAAAAAATTAAATTAAGTAGAACAAAACTAAATAAGATAAATGAAAGTAAAATAAATTAAAGCATAATAAAATAATAAAAATAAAATAAAAAAATCAAATGAAATAAAATAAAATAAAACAAAATAAAAAAAAATTAATACAATCAAATACAAAAAAATAAAAGAAAGTGAAATGATATAAAAATAAAACCAATTAAATGAAATGTACTGAAATAAAATAAATTATAAAATATATTTAAATAAAACAAAACAAAATAAAATAAAATAAAATAAATAAAATAAAATAAAATTAAATAAAATAATATAAAATAAAAAAAAATTAATTTAATTTAATAAATAAATTTAAAATGAATTTAAAACAAAATATAATATACTTAAATCAAATAAACTAAAATAATATAAAATAAAACAAAACCAAATTAAATAAAGTATAATAAAACAAAATAAAATAAATAAAAAAAAAATTAACTAAAATAAAAAAATATAATTTGATAAAATAAAGTAAAATAAAATGAACTAAAATAAAATAAATTAAAACAAAATAAAATAAAATAATTAAAGTAAAAGAAAATAAATTAACACAAAATAATATAAAATAAAATAAAATAATATAAAATAAAATATAATTTAATAAATAAATATAAAATGAAATAAAATAACATAAAATAAAATAAAATAAAACCAAATAAAATAAAAAAACAAAATAAATTAAAATAAAGTAAAATCAAATAAAATAAAACAATACAAAATTAAATAAAACGTAATAAAATTGAAGAAAGTGAAATGTATATAAACTAAAATATAATATTATAAAAAATGAAATATAATTTAGTAAAATAAAGTAAATTAAAATGAAGTAAAATAAAACAAATCAACTGAAATAAAATAAAATATAATAAATTAAAATTAAATAAAATATAATAAAATAAAACAAATTAAATTAAAATAAAACGAAATAAAATTATAATAAATTGTTTTTAATAAAATAATATACACTAATTGCATTTGATTTGCATTTGTATATATTTTAACCGAAAATAGACTAATTTTCTTTTCTATAAAATGTTTTCGGCATCTTTTTGTGCGAAGGTATCTAGTACCAGTATTAAACATTTTTTTAATCTTATTTATCATTTTTATTTGTATTTTGTGATAAGTCATTTGCCATTTATTCAATCATAGTTGACAGCAATCACTAACCATTTGCTTTTGGAAGTCGATGGAAACAGGACCCGAACCCTGGCCTATCGAATGGCAGTACGTAATATTAACTTACACATTTAATGATTTTGGTAGTCAACATTGACTTCTCATTATTTTTTTTTTTTTTGGCTGCTGTTGAAATTATGCTCTGTCACAAGTTATTCAGAAATTTTATGCTAGTCAATGTGGAATTTGAATAAGAAATTAACAATTCCCAAATGTGATCATTTGTCAGTGGTCACTTGTGATTTTCTAATATTACATACAAGCGAGTTATGTAAATATATTATGTAAATTACACTGCTACTAGGAGAGTTAAGTTTAAAACGTTTTCTAGTACATTTTTAGGTTAACCTTGTGTCACTTGTCATTTGTCACTTGTCATTAGTCAACCTTAGTCCATAATCAAATTTCTTTATTCTATGCTAGGTACTTTTTTTCATATTATTTAGATAGAAAACTTAAAATTTCTGTCACAATCGCTTGCTATGGCTAGTTGTCAGTAGTCATGTGTCACGAAACACTTGCCAATGACAGTTAATGGTTGCCTTTTTCAATAAAATAAGTACACGTAGGTAGCATAAATCAGGCATATTGTTTAACAGCAACTTTCTTCGCAGTGTTTTTTTGTTTTTGTCAAAAGTGACTTGTCTTCTGTCACTGGAGAGCTGTCACTGGGTAGTTGTCACCAATTTGTCTTTTTCTTTATTAAAATGTAATTACGTTCAAAAAAATTTTTATACCCATAAGCAATAACAATTACATTAACAGTTATCAATATATAGCAGTTGTCATGTATAAGTTGTCATTTGTCATGTGTCATTAGTAAGCTGTCATATTATTTTTTTTTTTAGAAAATTTTGCAATTTTACACAAAATAGTTTGGATTTTTTGAAATGTGTTAGTTTTTCAGGTAATATTTTTTACCATTACAAAGACAACAACAACAATAACAACATACACACGCTTACAAACAAAAATAAAGACATTCTATGCCGCTGTTTGACTCTAAAACATATTTTCTTTCCAGCTGTGACAATTTTTCAATACTTGAATAACTGTGTATATGTATATATATATGTACAATATATATGTATGTATGTGTTGACTGTATGTAGGTCTGAGCAAATAAGTATGCTTCTATGCGTATAAAACTCATATTTCTAACACTTTACGAGCACTTTTACCTCTCTCCCTCTCTCTCCCACACAAAGACAGTGTGCATGCGCGTGTGTGTATGTGTCACGTTCATTACAAATTGTCAAATAAATAAATTTTACAAAATGTCCGCTGAGTGTCCGCTATTACTACACATGTATGTTTTGGTTTTGTATGTACGAACGTGATTTCGCCACTGCTGTAACAACAAAAACAACGACAATAAGAAAAGTAAATTCTAACTTTGAAAAAAAAAAAACAGTAAAAGTTTAGAATTCACTGTCGGCGTGGGTGCGTAGCCTAGGAAATCAGCTAAAATGCTTAGTGACAATTTTTTTGATTTCTATACAAACATATATGTGTGTGTACTTGAGTGTATATATGTATGAATCTTCTTGGCCGACGCTTGCCGACCACAGCGCACAGTGGAGTATGAAATTAATATGACGCTACCAAAAGTCTTGCAAGTGTTCTGTTGAATTTTAAACCAATACATATATACATGTAGGTATACATATGTACACGTATGTATGTATGCATTTATCTCTTTACATGCGCTTAACTGCCCTTAAATATGCATCAAAATTTTGTGGCTGAATTTAACAGCTGCTACAACTACAGCTTTACTGCTTTGCCTGTGGCTAGAGAAGAAGAAGCAGCATACCAACTATAGCTTGTCAAACTTAATAATGGTGTTTGTCTAACGCTAATGACTAAAGCAAACGCATACGAGTACATACAAACTGACTTGCAGGGCGAAAGTTGAATGCCACGTTGGTCAATTTCACAGTTGCACTACTCAGCTACATACACGTACATACATATGTAGCTTCTCAGATGCTTCAGATATACACGTATCGTTCGGTGAGCTGAAATGTCCCAGTTGATGAGCATTTGGTTTGCTTGAGGTAAACTATTTTTCAAAGAAATAACAAATTACTTACTTACATACATACATACATACATATAAATAAGTGTTTACATATGGTTGTATATAGGTATATAGATGTATGCATTTGTTTGCTTCAGCAATTAGTGGCTGGATTGAAATTTATACACAGTTTCGGCCAATTGTCTGGCAGTTTATTCAATGTTTGTTTGTCTAAAGTCTATATAAGTGCTTGTATGTATATATGTACATATGTATATTTTGTTTGATAAATTTGTAACTGTGGCAATGCAATTAACAGCTTGTCTGCTTTGGCAAGCATAGTGAGAGAGAGTTCGTTCAATTTAAGTAAATTTATATTTATAAAGCAAACATTTTGGTTGTATATGTATGTGTGTATGTGTATATGTGTGCTAGTGAGTGCATATATGTATGTACATAGATCCTTGGCATAAATATTTGTGTTAGCCATACAGAGTCACACACAGATACAAATATACATATGTATTAGCAACATATGTGCTGTTGTTGTAGCGGCTTATATGCGCTGTTCGACTGCAATGCCATATGGATGGCAAAGTGTTACTTGAAATTGCTTGTCAATGTTGCTGTTGTTGCTGTTGCTGCTGTTGCTGCCGCTGTAAAGCTTGTTAACTGTTGTTGTTCTTGCTGTTGTTGCTTTGCGCTGTTCTGCTTGCCTGTTCGATTGCCTACAAGTATGCTTGTAAATCAAGCGCTTTGCTTTGTTGTTTGTGTTTACTTAACAAAGAGAGACAAGCCGCTTGCAAGTGCCGGCAAGACAATGTCACCGTTATTTGTCTTGTACTCATACACACACACATACATATATCGTACATACATGCACTTGTAGTTAGAAAGCACTCAAAGACATGCAGACACACATACAAACATACACGTATTTGTGTATCTGTGCGGAAAATATCGGAAGTGTACGCCTAGTAACTGTAATATGTTACCTAAAATGCATTGCAATTGAAGCTGCAATTTTGTGGCGCATACACACACAGAGAGAGAGAGGGAGAGAGAGAGAGCTATTAAAAGTGCGAGCGAGTGAGTAGGCAGAAAGCGCTGGGAAGACTTAAATGCATTTTAGTTGCTTCTACACAGATACTTAAGAAGACAATCTATTTACAGTGGTACAAACACATATATATATACACGTATATATAAATATGTATATACATTTATACATATATCGACAAAATAGTATATTTGTATTCTATATATGTATTTGTACACAATTTCGTTCAATCTTTGGTCATGTTCTTATGTAGAATTCTTTTTTTTTTGTCGAGTTAAAACTATGTAAACAGTTTAAGCTGCTTTTAGCTGTCAATTAGCATATAAATCTGAATTATATGCTTCTTAGTTGTTGTTGTGTGTTGTTGTTGTTGGATTGTTTGTTGTTGCATTGCTGCATAAGTGAGATAATACATATACATATAAATAGCATATGCGCAGTTGGGCGTGTATTTCAGGCACTTTAGCATATTAGGTATAATATTAATGCAAGTATGTTAAGTGATTACAAATATCTATATAAAGAGTGCTTGCACTTAAGGCTAAAAATACATACATAAATATGTAAGTTTAAATTTGTTTACGTATATATAAAAAATTTTTTTTTGATATTGTAGAATTGCTAAGAAAACAAGTAGGACAATTTTTTCTTTTACAATTTCTTTAATTTGGAATACATTTTTTTGGCTAAATAATTTACAACCATCATTTTATTATTTTAAAGGTGCTATTATTTTAGTTAAGTGCACAAAAAAAATTTAATTTTAATTAATATATATATACAAATAAAGGTTATATTTTTATTACATATACAAAAAAATAATTTAATAAAAATATTCTCTTTCAACACTTGAAAACTCAGAACTCTCCAAATACAATTAAGACATTTGCAACAAAAAGTACGAATAAATTCAATTATCACCCTTTGTTTGTTTGAGGAATATCAAAATATTAAAAAATAATTGTTTTTCATTAGTAGTAGAAATAAAACATTTTCTTTTGGATATATGTATATATATATGCATGTGTTGCCACAATTATTTTATTAATTGTTAATCGTCACAGTTCAGTCACATTAGTACCATATTTTACGGTACATATTTATACACATATACATACATTTGTATACATACAGCTACATATGTACATATATGTAAATGCACATGTACTATATGTGTAAAACATTTTAATTCTTTGAAAATTCCTAATCGAAATGTTATGTCTGTTAAATTGTTGTAACTATCTTCAGAATTTACACATAGTGGTTTGCCAAAAAAAAAAAAAGAAATTACAACTTACATGTTTTTAATTATTTTATTTCGTTTAATTTAACTTTAATTCATTGTATTTTATTTTTTTATCTTTATAATTAATTTTTATTTTAATTTTTAGTTTAATTTATAATTGACTTTATATTAATTGACATTATTTAAATTAATTTAATTTAATTTTATTCTTCTTTATTTTATTTTCAAATAAATTTTTTTAAATTTTTTATATTTCATTTCCTTCTTATTTATATTATATCTATATTGTTTTATTTTTTTTTATTTAAATCTGTTTTGTTTTACTTCATTTTATTTTACTTATTTTCATTTATTTTCACTATTTTGTTTATTTTTGTTGTTTTATGTTTTTTATTTTCTGTTAATGTATTTTAATTTCTTTTGTTTTGTTTCGTTACATTTCATTACAATTTATTTAGTTTTCTATATTATTTTATTTTTATTTATTTATTTTTTTCCGTTTTTTATTTCACTTTCACATAAAAATATCTTATTTTTTATTATTATTGTATATTGTATTATATTTTAGTTTATTTTATTTTATGTTACTTTATTCTACATTATTTTATATTTTGTTAATTTCTTTTAATATTATTTTTTTGTACCTTATTTTATTTTATTTTAATTCCCTTAATTAATTAAATTATTTTATTTTATTTTCCTTTATTTTATTTTATATTATTTCATTTATTTAGTTTATTTTATTTTATATTATTTTATTTTATTTTTTTATATTATTTTATTTTTTATTTTATTTTCCTTTATTTTATTTTATATTATTTAATTTATTTAGTTTATTTTATTTTATATTATATTTTATTTTTTATTTTATTTTATTTTCTTTTATTTGATTTTATTTTATTATTTATTGTTCTCTTTTATTTTATTTATTTTTTAATTTTATTCTATTTTATTTTATTTTATTTATTTTTTAATTTTATTTTATTTTATTTGATTTTATTTTATTTTATTTTTTTATTTTATTTTATGTTATTTTATTTTATTTTATTTTATTTTATTTTATTTTATTTTATTTTATTTTATTTTGTTTTATTTTATTTTACTTTATTTTACTTTATTTTATTTTATTTTATTTTATTTTATTTTATTTTATTTTATTTTATTTTATTTTATTTTATTTTATTTTATTTTATTTTATTTTATTTTATTTTATTTTATTTTATTTTATTTTATTTTATTTTATTTTATTTATTTTGTTTTATTTTATTTTATTTTATTTTATTTTATTTTATTTTATTTTATTTTATTTTATTTTATTTTATTTAATTTTATTTTATTTTATTTAATTTTATTTAATTTTATTTTATTTTATTTTATTTTATTTTATTTTATTTTATTTTATTTTATTTTATTTTATTTTATTTTATTTTATTTTATTTTATTTTATTTTATTTTATTTTATTTTATTTTATTTTATTTTATTTTATTTTATTTTATTTTATTTTATTTTATTTTATTTTATTTTATTTTATTTTATTTTATTTTATTTTATTTTAAGTTATTTTATTTTATTTTATTTTCTTTATTTAATTTTATTTTATTTTATTTGGTTTATTTTATTTTAATTTATTTTATTTTATTTTATTTTATTTTATTTTATTTTATTTTATTTTATTTTATTTTATTTTATTTTATTTTATTTTACTATTACTTTTTATTTTGTGTAATTATGGTTTTTAATTCAAAACTTCTATGTTTTCAAAACTTTTGTTCAACATTTTAAGCTACCCTACATTAAACAGCCTCACATATATACTCGTATATAAAGAAATGTTTATTACTTTGCTCATTCATATTAATTTCCATTGTTCATCCTTTGTTTGTATGTATGTATATATGTGTGTGAATGCATATAATAAGCCACGCAAGCAAACAAATTTTCCTCTTATACAAATACAATAATTTTCTCTTAATCAAGATTGTATGACACTTATTTGTGGTGCATAAGCTGTTGGTGATGTTATTGCTTTTGTTGTTGCACTTCAAACTGCACTTGGTGCTTTAACAAATGACAGTGTCATAGCGCACAATCGTGATTGTATATATAAATATATATGTACGTATTACTGTGCATCTGTTTAAATGTCCGCCACAATCTAATGCAAGTGTCCATCAAATTGATTTGCTGCTGTTGCTGCTGCTGCTGCTGCTCTTCTTGTTGTTGTGTTGTTGTTGCTAGCAAATGACTGTGGTTGTTCGTTGCAGTGATACGTCGGACGTTCATTATCTTAATGCCATTGTTGTTGCTTGCTGCTTGTTATCAATGTTAAAAGTGATTTTACACACTTCAACTGACAAAAGCAATTTAAATTTCATTTCACATGTATGCATGTATATGTATGGTTAACTGTGTGCTGAATGCAATGTGATTTTGAATAATATAAATAAAGCGGGCTGTGTTTGTATGATTCTGTGGAATATTGCTTGACAAATGTGACATATTGCAACTGCTTTGCATATACAATATATATGTATATGTACATATTATACTTAGCTATCGTATTGTTTGCTATTTAAACTATGCATACACGCATATACATATAAAAATGTGTATATACATATGTGTATATGCTTATAGGTATATGCATGCTCATGGCTCATAAAATTTAATATAAATTCTAATTTAGTATAAAAGTAGCATTTTGGTGTTGGAAAAATACATTTACACACACACACACACACACTCACTCACTCATACATTCACGCACACAGAAATTTGACATATTTTTAATTAAAATATATTTTAATTAATACATTTGCGTTTGAGTATGCACATTTATATTTAGTTGAATTAATTTAATATACTAATATGCATAGCTTAAACATATTTCCAGTTTGCATTTAATAAAAAAGAAACCATTTTAATATATAATTATTTTATTTATGCATTTTTGTTTTATTTTCGTTTTTGGTATAAAGACAGGCGCTGCTATTTGAATTATTATGATTATTACATTGCAGATTTATATACATTCATGCATTAAATAGTTTACAAACAAAAAAATATATATAAATATTTGAAAATTTATGAATTCATAATTAAATAATGTTGTTCAATTATTTAATAGAAATTATAAAATTAAAAGTTTTTTATTCATTGTGTTTTTGTTTTTTAATATTTAAAGCAAAACTTTTAATTTAATTCAGCTTATTTGATTAGAAATTATTTTCATTATTTAACTATTACTATTAGTCTTTTTGTGTTAATATAAATTGTTGCCTACATTCAGGTTAAACAAAAAAACGATGCCTACATTTAGGGTGATCCAACAAAGGTTGCATTTAAAGAGTAATAGGTGTAAATATAAGTAGATGTCAATGTATTATTTAACTTAGTTTTTATTTTCATCTTCCTTTTCATTTGTTTAAGTAATTTTAAATTAAATTTTAAAAGGAATTTTTTAAATTTTTTTCATAATAATATGTCTAAACTTTTTTTAATTTATTTAGTTATTTTTTTTTTTTAATTATTTATTGACAGCTGAAATAACCGTGTAGCTAGTAGTGCGTATTATCATTCTTTAAGTCGGCGTACGAATCATTGTTTAGATATTATTATTATGCATTTAAATATTATTATTTTATTTATCTTCAAGTGCTTCAAAAAAACGTTGCCTACATTTATGCTGAATAAAACATTGCCTACATTTGAGGTGTTTAAAGCTTTCTATATACAGTGAAGTAGATACCTCTAGAATATCTAATTTTAGTTTATGTAGATTACGGAAAAATTTGTCTAAATATATAAAAAAATTATGAAACTTTGAAATTTTGGAAAATCAAATTAAATTAAAATAAATAATAATTTATGCACACTTTTTAAACTTAAATAGTCATTTTTGTTCATTTATTTTATAAAATTTTATTGCTATTATTTAATAAATATTTTTTTGTTTTATTTTATGTGTTGCGATAAAACGTTGCCTACATTTGTGCTGAACAAACTGTTGCCTACATTTAGGTTGATGACAAAAGACCATACTAGGCCACCCAGGCAGAGAAGCAGGTATTGGCGAAATATTTAAAATTTTTTCATAAGAAAAAGCACAACACATTTTACATTTTTTTTATATAACTAATTTAAAAAAAGTAACTTCGCTCTTTTATGCATTTACTTTGATGAGCCCTGTGAGCAATCAGTACCCGTCCAAACTAACTGACATAAAACTACAGTTACGCTCTTTTTCCGTACAACCACCCGTATACGAATTTATAGCACTTCCCTACTTATTTTTCTTTTTTTTTTTATTTTATTTTTTCCACACGCTTAAATTCCTCGCAATTAATTTCCATGTAAATAAATACAAATTTTATCCACTCTAAACTACTTAACTACAATATTATTTATGTTGGGCAAAAAATCAAAAAAAAAAAAAAAAAAAATAGCAAAGCTTAAATAAACAAATATTATTATATGAATATCTGTTCGCAGTTATGCAAATTTATTTTTCTGCATAATTAAGTTCAGCGCATAACTAAATGGAAAATTTTCGCGGTTGGAGCAGAGAATTTGTTAACTAGTTTACTTTAGTTGGTAATATTGCAAAAATACAAACATACATATGAGCGCAATGCAGTGTGTATGCAAAAAAAAATAAAAAAAAAAATTGTTAAAAATACCTGTAAAACACAGAAATTAATTTAATTACAATAACTAAATGTTAGACAATTATATTTTATGTAGAGTTTATTATTAAATTTCCTTGTTTTCTCTTTACGAATTTAATTGGGTTAAATTAAAAACAAAAAATTTAATTGTAAATGCAATTTAATTGAGCAAATATGAAATGTTTTTATTTTGAAAAATTTATTAAATGAAATACTAGTTTGAAAATATGCAATATGTATGTATATCAAGTGGGTGTTGATTGGAGAGGGCCTCTGAGAGGTGCATACAGAAAGTCATTTCTCTTCTAGTCGAACTTCAAAGTGTAGCACTCTCAGAGGTACTTTCAATTTTCTTTCGTCCATTAGCAAATTAAACAACACTATTATGTAATGGAAAAATAGTTATTAATAATTTTACTTTTTATTTTATTTTATTTTTACTCCCTCTGCGTCTCTCTATGCACTGATCAAGCATAAATTGCAATCGAGTTGTGTTTTCTCATTTTTGCTCTGTCCACACATATAAAAGTATAAAATATATTTCAATATTATTTTGATTATACAATTTTGTTGAAAGAATGCATGCATGTACAATAAGCACATGTAGGTATGTGTGTGTGTGTGTTTCTGAGTGAGTATGCTGCAACAAAGTGTAATCAAAGCAAATATTTTTAATCTAATTTAAATTGAATTCTCTGCTTTTTTCGTGTATGGATTTTTCCGTGATTATTATTTCATTGTAAATATTTTTTTTGTGTGCACATTTGAAATTTATTTGGGCAATTTCAAGCGCGAATTTTTTATTTTTTATTTTCTTTCATTTTTTTTTTTTCATTTTTTATGTTGAACTTTTTGCAATATTTTTTAAAGTAATGTTTTTTTGTTTTTAGTTAAAATTTTTTTATTTTCTGTACATACATACATACATAAATTTTTTTGGCACTTTATAGCCGGTAAAACAATTATCAGTCGAATTTTTATTATTGTTATATCATATATATATTATTTATATTTTTTTCCATTTTTTTTTGTATTTTTTCTATTACTTGTCCCTTTCTATTAACGTTCATTGCTCATATTTTTAATGAGTTAATATTGTTCATTCAATTGCTGGTTTTTTGCCTACGCATTCGTTTGTTTTTCGATTAAATGTTTTTGTAGTAAAATAAATTCAGCATTTAATTGATAGAATTTCATAAATTGCATTTTGATTGCATTGGAAATTATTCCGCTTTATTTCATTTCATTTTGTACTTTGTTGTTGTACTATGTGTGTAATTTTTTTATTTTAAATACATACATATGTATATGCAATTGCTTCTTCTTGATAATATTAATTGTTTGCGTTAACTTTATATGCATTTGAAAGGTATTTGTACATAAGTAGACGAAAAAATTAAATCATAAATTATTATTATTAAAAAAACAAACAATTAGAAAAAAGGTAATTAAAAAAATTAATTAAAAATAAAATAAATTAAAAAAAATTAATTAAAAAAAAAAAATTAAAAATAAAATTAAAGAAAAAGTTAAGAAATTTAGAATTAAAAAAGGAAACTAAATTTTTTTTACAAAAACTAATATTTAAAAAAGCAAATAGAAGATAATAAAAATTAAAAAAATATTTACGTTAAAAAATTAAAAAAAAAAAATTAAATTAAAAAATTTAGTTAAAAAATGCAAAGAAATTTACGTTCCAGAAAAAGCAAATCATTTTATATTAAAAGCACCAAAGGGAGGTAGTGCAAAACAAATTTAAAAATATTATATTTACACTAAAAAATGAAAGAAGTTAAATTAAGAATTTTAGAATTAAACAATTAAATTAAAAACTTCAAAAACTTTCATTAAAAAATTGCCAAAATATTTAATTTAAAAAATAATAAGATTATAATATATTATAAAAACAAATGGAAGATAATACAAAAAGTATTCAAATATTTATTTTCTTAAATATTAAAGAAAAAATTTAATTAAAATAATTTAGAATTAAAAAATGCAAAAAAACTTATTTAAAAAAGTAAGGTAATTATAAATAAGAAATACATATAAAAGATAATACAAAAAATATATATTCCTAAATAAATTTAAAAAAAATAATAATTTAAAAATATAGAATTAAAAAATACAAAAAAAAAATATTTAACAAAAAATAAGATAATTATATATTAAAAACTTCCATTAAAAAAATGCAAAAATATTTAATTTGCAAACAATAACATTATTATATATTATAAAATAAATGGAAGATAACACAAAAAAAAACTAAAATATTATTTCCTAAAAAAATTAAAAAAAAGAATTAAAAACTTAAATTAAAATAATTCAGAATTAAAAACTGCAAAAAATTTATTTAACCAAAAAAAAAGGTAATTATATATTAAAAACAGAAAACATTATACATGTATTAGAAGCCCCTATAGGTAATGTAATACAACAAAAAAAATTAATAATATTTTATTTACACTTAAAAGTAGAAAAATTAGTTAAAAATTTGGTATTACAGATGCAAAAATTTTTACCTTAAAAAAATAAGATCATTATGTATTAAAAACAAATTAAAGATAAACGAAAGAAAATTTAAAAATTATTTACTTTAGAAATATTTGAAAATAAATATATTGGAGGAATTAATATTAAATTAAATCTAAAGAAATTTATGTTACAAAATATAAAAACATTTTATATTTTATTTTATATTAAAATTTATATTAAAAAAAAGATTTAAAAATATTTTATTTACATTAAAACTTAAAGAAAATAAGAAATTAAATGAAAGAACTTTAATTTAAGCATTTGGTATAAAAAGAGACGAAAATATTTATTATACGAAAAATGCAATCTTTACATTTCAAAACAAAATATAGAAGATAACATGAAAAAAATAAACAAAAAAAAGTACACCAAAAAATTTAAAATAAATTACGTTATGTAACTTCGAACAAAAAAAAAAAAACACAAAAAATATTTGACAGTTATTTTCTTTTGTTTCATTTTGCTATACCACAAAAAATAATTAACGAAAAAAAAAAAAAAAAAATTAAAAAAAAAAATATATGTATGTATATAAAATAATTAAAAAAATGTTGGCATAAAAAATTGCAAAAAAAAATATAGAATTAACAAAAAATAAATTTCATAAACAACAAAAGCCTAACGAAAAAATTTCTTTTAATATATGATTTATTCCATCTCTAATTTGCTGTTTACATGAAAAAGATTAAAAAAATATTTAAAAAAATTAAGAAAAAAATATTAAAAATAATGTAAAAAAAAATTAACTAAAAAATATATATATATAAAAAAAAAAACAAATAAAATAATGAAAAACTAATCTAAAAAAAAATTGAAAAAAAAATACTTAAAAAAATTTTGCTATATCAAAATTGTATTTTATTTATAAAAAGGTTAAAAATTAAACTAGAGTCTATGAAACTTTTTACACTCCAGCACTTTTTTCTTAGCTGCCAATCTATTTATGTAAATTAAATATCCTTTTTATTAATTCTGATTGACATACAATGTATTGTGTAAAATGCATAATTTATATACTCCAGGCGAGTATGTATGTACATACATATGTTTGTATGGTTGTATAATAAATGACTGCAATTGTGGTTTAGGCGGTTTGTGGTTTTAAGATGTCAACTTTGATTGTGTAGCATGTGCAAGTGTTTGTGCACTCATTGAAATCACACACAGAACATTTGAAACTTAAAAAAAAAAATATATATATAAATAAATAAAATAAAATGTAGATTTGCATAGTGTGAAAAACAAGAAAATGATTTCAAGTGCCATTTTAAATTGACTTTCATTTATTTTTTTTTCGATTAAAAGTAATTTTAAATTTAATTATTCACTAATTATATAAATAGGTATACTCGTACATTCATTCGTATTCTCATTTATTAAAGCGATTTAATGGAAATTAATATTATTACAAGTACAGTTTTGATCGCTTGTATTTAAGTTGTTGTCATAATATACTTTATGATTTAATGAAGAGAGAGAGCAATGTGTTCAAAGAGGTCTTTAATGAGTGCCCTTTTAATGCCAATGTGGAAAATTTAGTGTCTTTGCACGACTTTGTTGAACCACTATTCAGTCAAAAATGCCCGTCAAAATACGCAAAATTGGTACGACGTGGAAAACTGGACTCTCAGCAGACGTTTCCCTCTTTGCCTTGCACTTCTACTCTCTGAAGAGCACTCACCAACTACTCAGTACAAGTAAACTGTGCTTTGGCATTCAAAGCCGCGCTGTTGTTGATACGACTATGCCAATTGAAAAGAGCAAGAAGCCAATTTTATTTTTGCGCCAAAAAGTAGGCAACCTTTTTGTTTTTCCCTCGGTTTTTTGTCATTCTTAACCGGTTAATATTTTCTCACACTCAAATGGAGACCGTAATTTACAAACTGAAATAATAATAATTTAACATTGCTACTAGTAAATGTTAACCCTTACATATGGTCATTACTAAATGGGGTCATACTGCGTAGTATCTAGTATTATACTATTTTTTGTAAAAAAAAAAAAAAAAATGTTCTAAAATTGGCTTGCTCAAGCTCCAAGCGCCAAACGACAGCAGTCAGCTACTAAGTTCCTACTCAACTTCCATGAATTATGCCATCAAATTATATACTCTAGCATACTTATTATTATTTGAAGGGTTTTTTTTGTTTTTTTTTTTTTTTCAAAATCAGATTTAATCCAAAGTAGCTACCCAATTTCATGCCAAATTACAACCCACACACACACACACACACATGCACACACACACATAATTAGGTCAATTACAACACTTAGTTGGCAGCCCAACGACACTAAGTACCATACAATTATCAACGTACATATCATTAAAGTAATTAATCGTGTTTTTTGTTATTATTGTGTACGCTCTAATTCACATTTTCGCATTGCAACGGGCGAGCGAAGGGGGCAGGCATGCTGCATCTCTCGCTCTTAAAGTGAAAAATATTTTACTCCGCCTGGGCATGGTGTGAAGTAAATTTATGTATGTTTGTATGTACATAAGTACATATGTATGTGCGTGCCATCTAATTTAGTAGTAGGCGCACGTACACACACACACACACACACACCCAGATGTAGAGATATTAATTTTTATATTTTTGTATGTAAATGAATGAGTTTTCTCAAAGGAGTACAAATATACATTTATATACATACATATGTATGTATGTACTAAAATTATAACTATGTGGATATTCTCGCCGGCAACATTGTCTATGTCAAATACTATAAAAGCAGACATTTTCAAAACTTTTTGGCAGCAACGACACGCAAATGTTTGATAGTTGACGGCAGGAAGAGATAAAAATTAAATAGAATGAAAATAAGTAAAACTGTGTGGAAGCTAAAGCATCTAGAATATAGCTCTACATATGTACGTTGTATGCATATGATTTTATATACATATATATGTATAAATAAATCGAGTTAAAAAAGTGTGCATAAAAAGAAAGAAATAACAACTAAGCAAACAGCAAGGCAGGAATTATAAAAAAAGAAAAAAAATAACAAAACAGAAAAATTGAAAAATTAGGAAAGAAAATAAAAAAATTAGCATAATAAAAAAATAAAGCCGAAACAACAACTATAAAAATACTAGTTCACACATTTGTGTGTGTCACAAAAGTAAAAATATAGAGACATTTGTGGAATTTCTATTGGCATCGCCCGTCAGGCGCTATTTCCTCATAAGTCAGCGCACTTACATACTGTAACGAATACGAGTATATGTAAATATTTGTATGAGGTTGATTATAAAATGGACCGAAGTATTAAGAATTAAATTTTTTATTACTTTATTTATTTTTTTTTAATTTATTTTTTTAAATTTATTTTTTTCAATCTATTTTTTTAAATCTATTTTTTTTGTTAATAATAACTTATTATATTCCGTTTTATTTTATTTTACCTTTTTATTTTATTTAATTTTATTGTTTTTTAATTTATTTTAATTTTATTATATTAAATTTTTTTATTTTCTATTTTTTTATTTAATTTTAAATTTTTTTTTGTTTTATTTAATTTTATTCTATTTTATTTTATTTTTTTGGTTCATATTAATTTAATTTAATTTTTTATTTTATTTAATTGCACTTTATATCATTTAATTTAATTAATTTAATTTTATTTCATTTCATTTAGTTTAATTATTTTATTTTATATTATTTGCTTTCATTTTACTTTATTTGGTATCCTATTTATTTCATTCCATGATAATTGACTTATTTTATAATTTTTTAAATAATTTATTTTTTTTTATTTTATTAGTTTTTATTTTAAAATATAATTTTCGTTTTTTAATTAATTTTACATTATTTTATTTTATTTTTTATTTTATTTTTTAATGAATTTTATTTTATTATTTTTTGGTTTATATTAATTCATTTAATTTTTTTGGTTTGTATTAATTTTTCTTGTTTGGTTTATAATAACTTATTTTATTTTGTTTTATTTTATTTAATGGTGTCTTATTTATTTCATTCCATGATATTTAACTTTATTGTATTATTTTTTATATACTTTAATTTAGTTTGATTTTATTTTATTCGATTAAATTTTTTTTTTATTTTTATATTTTTTATTTTAAAATATTTATTCATTAATTTTATTTTTTTTTTAATTTTTCATTTTAGTCTATTTTTTGACTGATTTTATTTTATTATTTAAGTTTTTTGGTGTGTATTCATTTATTTTATTTTATGGTGTGGTATTTTATAATATTTTTTATTTCTATTTTTACTTTATTTTAATTTATTTTACTTTATTTTATGTTTGATTATTTGATTTTATGCATATTTTGTTTATGTTTATTTATTTTCTTGTATTAGTATTAATTTATTTTATTTCATTTTATTTGTTTTTTATTTTATTTATGTAATATTTTATTTTCCTTCATATTATTTAATTTAATTTAATTGTAATTTATTTTATTTTTTTCCCTTTATATTTTATTATTTTATTTTACTTTCTTTTATTATTAATTTGTTTATTTTATTAATTTTTTTCTGTTTTTTTATTATTACATTTTTTTTATTCGGCTCCTTATCTTCGGCTTATTATAGGACCACCCTCGTATGCTTGTATGCAAAGTTTCAAGCAATATACCGCCGCTGTGCGTGTGAATCTGCCAGTGGTTGTGAGATGCATACAAACAGTTATATACGAGTACATAATTCGACATCAATGTGCGTGTATGCATATATGTACACGTATGTGTATCTTATAAGTAAGTACGTAAGCATAGAAGCTTATGTCTGCCTGTCTGTCGGCCTTACTGTCTACCAAAGCTTCCAACGCTGCTGCTGCTGCTGCGTCTGCCATAACAATGCCATGGCAAGCGTAAAGTTTCTCAGGGAGAAAAAAAAGATGAAATAAAATAAAATGAAATAAAATAATAGTAACAATTTAATATGTTGTATATACATATGTATGCGTGTGTGTGTGTGTGCCTGTGCGTGTGTGACAAAGGGACAAAAATAATAATGAAATGAAATTGTCGACAATGAAGCGCTATAAATGCGTTTCCTCGTCGCGCGTACGCTTTATTTTATGCCACAAAAGCGTATTAAAGTAGCAAAAACAACAACAACAACAACCATAAGAGCACCAGCAGCAGGCAGCACCAAGCATAGCACAAGAAAAAATCACTATTTTGAGAAGTGGCCTCAAGTGTGCTGTGACGTTGCGGCAAGCGGAATGTGACAATCGCCAACTATTATACGTAAGTATGTATGTATGTACGTACGTACGTGTGCAAGTATGTGCATATTAAACAATACAATAATCATGCCGTCTACATTTTACACACTTCTTCACCTACTCGTTCCCTTCACCACACCACACTGCATTGGGAGTCACACTGTATTGCAGTCACATTAGTCGATTGTGGCACGGTGGCCGTGGAGAGTTTTGCTGTATGCGTGAGCGTGACAAGATTTTCGGGCATTGATAATGGCGGGTAGACACACGCACACAGGGCGTTAGTTGAATTTACGAAAAGTGTGGTGGGTGGCTGGTGGAGCGGAGGTTGGGGGTTGATGGGAGTTGAACAGTAAAGCAGCGCAACGCAACGCAACGCAACGAAATGAAAAATAAATGCGAAACAAGCTTGAAAAGTTTGCCACATCTGCGCTGTGCGTGTGCGTGTGTGTGTGCGTGTATCGCCTGGGGGTGCTTGCAGCTTTGCCGTAATGCGCTTTAAGGAGTGTGAGAAGAGATTTGTTTTTTTTTTTCGTTTTTTAAATTTTAATTTTTTTTTGTTGCTGAAAATGTTGCAAATTTTTTTGTTTCATATTTTCAAGCATAACTTGCCCTTAAGTGTTATTGTACATGTTATGAATACATATATACATATATACAAGCGCACATATATATACATATAAACAAGCGTACGCCTGTCTGCACGTCATGCTTGTCCAATGTCATATGCAAACATACATACATACATACCATACATACATACA
This sequence comes from Ceratitis rosa, assembly GCA_037013455.1. Taxonomy (NCBI): domain Eukaryota; kingdom Metazoa; phylum Arthropoda; class Insecta; order Diptera; family Tephritidae; genus Ceratitis; species Ceratitis rosa. The sequence goes on along the minus strand of JAWMAG010000001.1, from coordinate 9,561,399 downwards.
TACTTAAGTCGTCATACATACAAATATAATACAAACTCACTTTCATCTCTTACCATGTCATACGGCGATATTCCGTCAGCCAGCCAGCTAGCCAGCCATGCTGCCATCCAAGACCTAGCAAGTAGTCCGTCCAGAGTAGCCTCATTCAGACATTCATCCGCTTGTCCGTCCAACCAGCCATCCCGCATCGTGATGGAGCATGCCAATTACAATTTTAAATGCGCCTGTCAAACTGAAACTTTTTCGAGAGATGCTTGATTTCATTTCCCGCTCCAAACAATATTTCTGATTTCTTTTTGTTTTTTTTTTTTTTGTTTTTTTTTTTCAAGTTTTGGGGAATTTTTTCCATTATATTTTTTCATATGAACGTACACGTATATTTGTGTGGATGTGTGTGTGTGTATTTGTTTGAATGGTTGTTTGTTGACTGGTGTCCGTTTGATTTTTTCTTCTTCTTCTTTTTTTTGTATATTTTTTTTTGTTTCATTTTTTTTTGTTTGTTTCATTTTTTTTCCGCTGTTCTTCTTCTTTTGTTTCATTTGTTATACTCCACACGTTCGTCCAGCCATATTTCGTCTGCCACTGTATGCTGTAGGGTGGTTTTCGACATTTTGGATGACTGACTTTGATTTAGGAGCCACTTTAACTTCGCATCGCTGCGGTTCGAGTGGACTTTTGGCTGGTTCTTTGGTTGGTCGGCTAGCTAGCTAGCTAGTACGAGTAGTGGCATGACGAATGAAACAATATAGCACAAAAAAAAAAAAAAATTGCTTGAAAACTACAACAACAACAACAACAGTAGCGAAAAATGTAGCGCAATAAAAGCGAAGGCAAGTAGTTGTAATGAATGGGAATGTATTGAAAAAGTTGTATCGTGTAGAAATGTGGAAAAAGTCAGAAAGGCGAAAAAAGAAAAGAAAAATATTATATGCGACCGCCCACACACACACACACACACACACACACAAATATGTACACAATTTAAGTCATATTACCTACTATACATGAAAACGCATATATGTACATACAAACATTTGCAAGTACAAGTAATCAAAAAAAAAAAAAATAAAAAAAAAAATAAAAAAAAAAATAAACAAAAAAAAGGAAATGCATTACACAAGGACATTTTCGTCCTCTTGTTTTAAGCCACCAAAAATAGCTTTAGCTCAAAGTAAAGCAAAGCCGCGCAGCAAATTTCTTCACACTCGCATATGCATATACATATGTATGTATGTATGTATGTATGTATGTGTGGTTGGCGTTACAATTGTGACAGGAATAAAAATGATTCCAAATTTATTGATGCTTTGCCATGTCATTTGTTCACAGCAATACAAATGTCAACAACAACAACAACAACAACAACAACGAGTACAACTAATATCGATACACTTAAAGCCATAAATTTTCATTTGGCTTGCAAAACACACATACAAATAAATATGATGTACGAGTAAGTTTACTACATATGTATGTATTATATATATGTATGCACAAAAATATATATATGTATTTGATTACTTAAATTATGTTGGTTAATGTTGGTATTGATTTGTGGTATTCGTGCGTGTTAACATGATTTTGGGTATAAAACTTAAGTAAATACATATGTATGTATATATGTATACTTGCGGTTGTATGTAGTAGTAAGTGTAGATGACACCAGTATACATTAACTGGTGTTTGTTTGCTTGTAAGTGCACGACATTTTTGAAATTTTAATGTGAAACATTTCATGCTCAGAAGGTTCTGCTGATGCCATATCGAATATATGCGGCAGGCATAAATTCATAACCAACTGCTTAATAAATTTTTATAATTGCAAAGTACAAAAAAAATAAATTATTTTCAAGTACACCAAGATACAGAAGTTATGCCACAGGTCGCTTTAATACATACACGTATATCATGGCACATGTTTTCGGCATGTGATTTATTTTATAAAAATTTAATATATGTTTTATTAGGAAATGAGATCACATTTCTCTGACCCAACCCACTGCGACCCATGAAAGAGTTCACCTTTATGAGTTTTAGGAAACACACAAGATTGCTGGCACTTGAGTTGAGTTTAGTTGAGGCTGCTGCTGTTTAGTGTGATCAGCGAAGTTCCATTGTGAACTGCTTTGGAATACTTATCACCTTTTTAGTTGTACGAACCCTTTGGTGTGCCTTCTAAACCTTCTGAAATTACCTATAGCAGCTGCTGATGGTGAACTGGTCTAGGAGAATTGGATTCCTTGATCTTTTAGGCCAAAACTATTCAGTCACGTCTTACCGCCATTTGGTTTTGAAATTTTTTGTCAAGGCTAATTTCAGCATGAGTTTTGTCGTGAACACAGGTCGTCCGCTTCGTTTGTTTTAGTTATTGCAGTTAGTTAGGAGAAACCACGCACAGTTGCTTGGAATAACCCTATATACGGTTACCCAGACCACGGCTTTGTCGCATATAACCGAGATCTTGTTTAAAGTGCTTCTGAATTTCAAAGGTATTTTTCATATGGTGATTGGCTCTCCAATAAATAGTGATAGTTAGGCTTGTAACCAGAGATATGAGCTTCCATTCGACGGCCAACAAGACAATAAATTTTTTGAATATGCGCCTGTAGCATATCCTCAAACATCTCGCTATTTAACACCGCTGAATTATTTTTTATGGGGTTTTGTGAAGTTGCTTATCTACGGGGATAAACCCGAGGCGATTGAGTCCCGATTTGCTGCAAAAAATTATCGAAACCTGGGCCTATCGGTGGGAATGCATTCGAGCCGGTCAGTTGTCCGGATTTTTTCTTTAATTTAATGGCAAACCATAGATAAGGGTTCTTGGTCTTAACATCAAAAATTATATGCGTTTTATTTCTTCTTGAAAATCACATGTCCGAAAAATCACTCTTGATTTTGACGGTAAAAAATTGGCTGACCGAAGTGCGGTTCGAAATCATTTGATGAAGTTATTCGTCGAGAAACTAAATAAGTTCTACACTGATGACATTATGAAGCTACGTGGAAAATGGCAAAAGCTTATAGATAATGCCAGGTGCCATGTATTTGATTAAAATTGATTTTCAATAAGAAAAATTTCCAAAAAAAAAGCCGCTAAGACTTATTTAGTCATCAATATAATCGGATTGAGGTGAAACATTGCACCAAAAGAAACCGGTGATTTTTCATACAGACGGCGTTGACAATTTTTTTTAACAACTTTTCGACTATTTAAGAGTATTATTGCTTTTGACAGTTATAAGCTGATACTTTTAGCTTGCTTTAGAATAAAAGTACCCGTAATTTTGTTTATATTTATTTGTTTGGCATCAATATTAATATGGAGCCCACAAAAGAACATTTTGGCCATATTTTACTTTATTATTTCCTTAGAGAAAAAAATGCAGCGCAGATTGCTAAAAAGATGGTGAGATGGTGATAAGGCCTTAAAAGAAACACAGTGTAGGAGTTGGTTTGTCAAACTCCGTTCGGGAGATAATTCACTCAAAGCTAAGCCACGTTCAGGTCGGCCAAGTGAAGTTGATGATGACGATTGGAAAGAAGTTAAGTATACCAAAATCAATCGTATACGACGTCTTGGACTGGTAAAAAAAAACTTGATATTTGGGTACCACATGAATTGAAAGTAATTCATTTAAGAAGCCGCTTCAACGCTTGTGATATGATCCGTTTTTGAAGCAAATCATAGCTGGAGTTAAAAAATGGATTGTTTGCAATAATGCTAATCGAAAACGATCATGGTCCAAGCATGTTGAAGCACCACAAACAACTTCAAAGGTTGATATTCAGCAAAAGATCATTATGCTATCAGTTTGGTAGGGTGTGGTATATTTTGAGCTGACTTCAAGAAACCAAATGATTAATTCGGATGTCTACTGTGAACAACTGGACAAATTGAATACATCCATCAGCGAGCAGCGGCCAGAATTAGTCAATCGTTAAGGTATCATATTCCACCAGAACAATGCCAGACCGCATACATCTTTGGTCGAAGAATTGGAGACATTGCTCGACGCATATACATGCTAGACGCAAGTAGAACTTGCAAAAGTATTAGGAGCTTATCAAGCAACCGTTTCCAGACGATTAAAATCATTAGGATTCATCCAGAAGCTTGGAAATTGGGGTGCCTCATGAATTAAAGCCAAGAGACGTCAAACGTCGATTCTGCTTCTGTCGGAAATGTTGCTTCAACGCCACCAAAAGAAGTCATTTTTGCATCGGATTGTCACTGGCGATGAAAAATGGATTCATTATGATAACCGAAAGCGCAAGAGATCAAATGTGAAGCCCGGCCAACCATCGACATCCACGGCAAAGCCGAATATCCATGGTGCCATGGTTATACTATGTATTTGATGGACCTCAAGGGTATGCTCTATTATGAGCTATTGAAATCGGGTCAGACGATCAATGGGGACCTCTACCGAAAACAATTGATTTGTTTGGAAAAAGCCATCGAGGAAAAATGACCAGAATATGCGACCAGACACGAATCAATAATTTTTCATCATGACAACGCTCGGCCACATGTTGCAAGGCCAGTTAAAAACTATTTGGAAAACTGAGATGGTGGGTAGTTCGATCTCACCCGCCTTATAGCCCAAACATAGCACCTTCCGATTACCACTTGTTCAGATTAATGCAGAATGCCCTCACCGGAGTACGCTTCACTTCAGAACAGGGTATCAGAAATTGGCTCGATTCTTTCTTGACTTCTAAGCCGGAGAAGTACTTTTGGGATGGGATCCACAAACTGCCGGAAAGATGGGCAAACATCATAGCTTCCGATGGGCAATACTTTGAACATTAAAATCGCCGGGGAACCCAATAGCTCTGTTATAACAAATAAGTTTCCTGCAGCTAAACGATTTTTCCATTCAAAAAGTTATAACTAGAACGTGTTACAAATTTGTGGAAAAAATCCATTTAAAATAATATAAAGAATGGAATAAAAAAGTCATTGCAAGGTAAGTGACAAAAGGTGTCTCCAAAGTAAAAGGCTTACATTTTGAAAGAAATTAATGCATTTAAAAAATAAATAAAAAAAAAATTTTTTTTTTGCAAAAATATTTTATGAAAATTTAAATTTTCTTCACACGAAATTCATATTATTATCGCCTTCCTGAAGTTTGTTTGATACACATACATGAGTGTTTTGACCTGCAAGCCTGTCTTCGGACGTGAAATATATATGGGCGAGTTGCCTTTGTGTGTCACCACACTTTTAATCAATAAATTGCCGTAATTATTCACCAACTACCAATACATGTCGGCAGCAAGCTTACACATACGAGATACGAGTATATATGTATGGTAAATTGCATTAAAAGTATTAATTTTATATAAAAACATATGTATGTACATATGTATATTTAGGTATATATAGGAATATATGTATATACATATATAAGGTATATATAGGTATTGAAGGTATTATCTTTCACCCACCTGTGGCGCAAATGCCTGCTGAGATGCGGATATGGTGTCGTCGCCGTTGTAATCAGCTGATATGGCTGTTGTTGCAAATACGCCGCTGCCGTTGCCGCATCCACAATCGGTGCATTCAAGTATGGTGAGCCGGCAGCTGCCGCATTTGCAATCTGTCCCATTGCATTGGCAGCCGCATTACCATTATCCAAAAAGATGGCGGTATATTGAGGTGGATAGGCTGTTGCCGCTGCTGTGGCAGCACCCTGTGCCGCCGCAACATTGGCAGCTACATTTGCGCTCCACTTTGCCTTGCTGTTGACGCCACCGCCACCGCCACCGCCGCCGCCGCCACTGCCGCTGTTACCCGTAGACTTGTGCGACTTGCGCGTACGTGAACGTTTACTGGCACGCGACGATGAATCACGCGAACAGGTGCTCGTATTTAGCAAGTCGGCTAGTTCGGCTACGCTGGCATTGTTGGTGTTGGTGTTGGTGGTGGTGGTGATATTGGTTGGTGTCGCCACTGTTGGCGGCATTTGCAGTTGGGCGCGTGCCGTGGACAGTTGACATTGTTGTTGTTGTTGTTGTGTCATCATTGTTGAGCCCATACAATCGCCACCCCCCACACTACCTTCACCTGCACCACCGTTAATACTGCTACCACCACCGATGCTAATACTGCCAATTGAGGGCGGAAACTGGAGCTCGCTATAAATACTCGACTCAAGTATATTGCTATCGGAGGTACTGCGATTTAGCATGAATTGTTCGAATTCATCGTTCATCACCAACACAGCGTCGAGCGGCTCAACGCTTTCCATATCTACTATGCCAGTCATTCTAGCGGAGGTACTGTTGGAGTTTACGTTGGAGTGGGCGTTGTTGGTGGTGTTGGTGTTGTCGATGGCGGAGAGTAGTGCGGTGCTTTCAATGGCAGAATCATCACAATTGCTGCTGCTACAGCTGCTGCTGCTGCTGATGCTTGAATCGACCATTTGATTTTCACATTTTTTATACACTTGCTGTCTTTGATGCTGTTGTTGTTGTTGCTGTTGTTGCTGCTGCTGCTGTTGTTGTAGATGCTGATGACTATTGTAGCTGCCATTGATTACAATCTCCGGTATGCTGGCAAACTGCCCTTCCGGCTCTTGGTAATAGCAGCTATTTCTATGGCTACTAATGCTCTGGCTGCGGCGGCTGCTATTGTTGTTGTTGTTGTTGTTGCTATTATTGCTGCTGCTGGTACTTTGGCTAGTGTTGTTGCTGCTGCTACTTCTGCTACAGTTACTCATAGTGCTGTTGCTGTTGTAACTCATATTATACTCATAGACGGCACCCATGATTGTGCCATTCTCGAAGACAACAGAACAATTCGTAATATTGTTGCTGGAAGCGGTGTTGTTGTGAATTTTGTTGTTTATATTTTTGTTGTTGCTATTAGCATTAGGATTCGAGTTGATGATGCTGGCAGTGACGGTGGAAGTGTTTTGATTTATGGGGGTGGCATTTCTGCTGCTGGCATCCATGATGATGATAATGTTTGTTGTTGTTGTTGTTGTATCTGCTACTTTTGCTGTTTTATTTTTATTGCAGCGGATATTAGCTGCAATTTCTGTGATTAGTTTTCTGCTGTTGTGTATACGTACTTAATGACTGCCTTAAATGCGGAAATGTATGTTTTCTTTACCGTTAGTGTGAGGAAATTATTTTGTGTATTTTTGTATTTTTTTTTATTTTTATTTTTTTTTTGGTCAGAATTTTAACATGTCTGCATTTAATGTACAAAAAGTTATTTTATTTTTTTTGCAATTTTGAAAATAATTTAATTATTTTCTTTAATTTTAGTTTTCGTTTCTTTTAATTTTTAATTTTTTAATTTTTTAATTTTTTTTATTTAAGTTTATTTTACTTTCTTTTAATATTTTTCATTTTAGATAATTTTTTTTTAAATTTAATTCTTTTATTTTAATTAAAATTAATTAATTTTTATTTAATTTAATTTTTATCACTTTTTATTTCTTTTCTTTTATGCGATTATCACACTTGCACTTCATTTCAAGTATAGTAACTGCATTAACACAATTGTTGTTATTCACATACATACATACATTTTAATATGCATATCCTTTTATACATAAATACATATACATATACATATATATATATATATATATATATATAAGCCTTCACTTTCAATTTTGTCACTTTCATCTACCCTTAATCACCTTTAAATATCGTACGTACAGATTTACGTGCCCCCGCTTTTACATACGTGTACGTACACGAACGACTCACGCACGCACGCTCCCACACACACACACACACCCACACATATACGCGCGCGCGAATATCAAAAACAAAAAAACGTGCGTACGCGTGCGTTTATATCCTTTTGTTTGGGGATTTGGACCGGTCTATACCGCTTGGAGTGCCGCCAAAAACTGATTTGAAAAATTCAAATTTTTGTTTACGTCGTCGTCATCGTTGGCGTTGCACGCGTTTGGCCAGCACAAGCATAATGTAGCAACAGCAGCAGTAGCAGTAGTAGCAGCAGCAGAAAATAGCTCTTCACCACACTCTCCGGCTCTCATGAGAGTAAATGTGAAGTAATAAATGTGTATCTGTTTGTTTGTTTGTTTGTTTATTTCACTGCTTACTCACTCGTTCGCTTGCCAGTATGTTATGTGTGAGTGTGTGTGTGTATGTGTTTGTGAGAGTACTTTAGGTATGAAAATAACAAACAAACAACCACCGTAATTTACCGTCGTCTCTGCTACATTGTTGTTATTGTCTGTCATCAACAAATGCATTCTTGTTCTTCTTTTTCTACTCTATCCTCTGCACCCTGCAATCCGGCAATCAATATCGCCTTCTTCGCCTACATGCCAATATGAAGAAGAAGAAAAAACATTTTATGAAGAAAAATACATTGGCATAGAGTTGCCAGCAATTAATTAGAAATATAAAATGATGGGTTAACGATTTAGCTTGGTCTTGTATGGCTTCATTGTAAAAAAAAAAATCATTAAGCGTAAATTTACTGATTTAATGACAAATAAACATTGCATGCTTTTAGGCGTTCAAGGCTTCTGTTGGAGTAAATTTCCTGATTCAGCTGCAATTCATAATTTTTTTTGGTAAAATTAAATTGTGGAAAAATTAAAACAAAAAATTTTTCGAATTAAATATTTTTTTATGTAGAATTAATATGTTTCAAATTTTTTAAAATAGTTGCTTTAAATAGAATCTATGTAAGAACTTTTCGTAAGAGCAAAAGTTACCGCATTATTAGAAAAAAGAAGCAATGAAAGAAAAGTAAAACCTGAGCTAAATTCCCAGGCTTGCTAGAAATTCATCAATTAGTTCATTCTACTTTTTACTGGTAAAAACATGCCCTGTAATATATTTTGATAATTCGTATAAAACCATGTAAATCTTACACAAAATATAAGACTTTTAAAAATAAAAAAAAATATATATATGAATTATTTCTCTAGTTGAAAAGTCAATAATTTAGTCAGGGCGAGCCTTACATAATAATTAAAAATAATAATAATATATATATGAATTATTTCTCTAGTTAAAACATCAATAATTTAGTCAGGGCGGGCCTTACATAATAACAAAAAATAACAATAATATATATATATGATTTATTTCTCTAGTTAAAAAATCAATAATTTAGCCAGGGCAGGCTTTACATAATAAAATAATATATATTTAAGAGAAGTTTATTAAAAGTTTCTCCAATTTTGTTTTAACAATTTTTTATATTTAAATAAATATTAAATTAATTAAATTATAATAAGCAATAAAATACAAAAATTAGTTAGTTAATTAAATATGGTAAATATTAAACCATCAAATTGATTTTTTAAGTAACACTAACTGACTGCTGTGCCTTACGTAGGCCCATTGTTCATTTCTAGTGCAATACGGGGAATAAAAAAATACGCTAAAGTCCCACTTCTGCTTCTTGTCATCTTAGTTTTCCTTCATTCATCATTGTTAGTAATGCCCAGGTATGTGAGACTAGTAAATTGTGATTTTCCCTTGCCCTTTAGTCTCTACAAGATAGAAGGAGCAAAAATTGCGTGTATTATTTGTTGCTTTTACCATGGCTCTCGGCGGTCTTACCGGCACTTTTGCTATTCCGTGGCAGTCTTCAAACTTATCGCAGGATGAAATTTTCCTTTGAGAATGCCATAACGAAAGCGCAGTTCAAAATATTAAATTTCGGCTCCCAAAACTGTCAGCCATCATTCAACCGGATAGCCTACACATATCTGCGCTTTTCATTGTCTTTTAGCTTTGACTGAAACTTTCTTTCCTTTATAAATGTAAATGTAGTTGGTCATCAAAGTGTGCTCATTCTACTATTTCTTGCTTATAGAGCTATGATTGAGGTTTCACAGCGGTTGCTGCGATGTTTTCCAACGAATTGTCTATTATCGGTAAGTTGAGTAGAATTACGAGTGCAGTCCTATGTGTCTATTTTGCTTAAAATTGTATTTATAGTCGTCTATATAGTATACAGTTGTGTTCATGAGAAAAAAAATCGATGTTCGCAGTGTCCAGAGGATATTGAAATATTAAGGCGGAAGCTATCCGTCATAGATTAAATAAAGATCAGCACTAAAAGTAAGAATCATGTACAACTTTTACATATATTTATATTAAATATTATTCACTTCGAAGTAGGTCTGATATAAACTTCAGTTTAGTATAGCTATAAAGCGTTAAAAAAAATTGCTCATTAATTAATTGCAGGTAAAGCTCGAGCACCCTTTGAGCGTTTGTAAAGTGAACGAAACATCTACGGATGCTAATAATAAAGTTAACTAAACAAAGTCTTTTACTTTTCGTTTTTTTTTTTAGTTTTTTCAGGGGATTCAATTGTCTGGTTAAACAGTTTTAATATATTTAAAATTTAATTAACTTTTATTTTACTTTTTTCATTTAATTTCAATTAATTTCATTATATATAATTATAATTCTTATTATTTTATTTAATTTTCTTGTTGGTTAGAAAAAAATTTGGAAAGTAAAGTCAAATTTGGTGTAAATATTACATCTATCTGGTATTTTGTATTCAAAAAAGGCGTTTTTTGTTGAAAAAAAAAATAAAATAAAAAATACATCATTCATAGCATTGTACGTTCGAAAAGACTAAATTTTTTCATGTCTCTGGTACTTCTCGAATACAATCCTTAAAAAATGAGTCCTCTCTGTCCTCGATTCAATCTTTGAGCCATTCTCTGATTTTTTCAATTTTGTTCCCAACTAAATAGTTTTGCGTCCATAGAATAAGCCAGTAATCGGAAGGAGAAATGTCTGGATCCTACGTCGCGTGGGGTTAGCTCTCCCATTTCAGCTTTCCAAGGAAGCTTTCCACCATTGCAGAATCACCCTTCGGTCGTTTCTGGACGTTATTCATACAATGCATGGCTCAAATGCTATCATAAGCATCAATGGCTTTGTCTAGTTTTAGCAGAATTCTTCATATTCAGGCTTTTTGGGTTGGACCGCACGCTCCTTGTCTTCGGCGGTAACACCACCACTTTTGAAGCATCGAAGCTACTCTCTTTTCATACGGCGCAGATTCATCATTAACTTCCAGCTAACTTTTGAGAACTAACCTAAGCAATTTGTATCCCCAATATTTAGCAAAATGATTAAACAAAAATTCAGTTCTGGCCAAAAGTTAAAATTTGGTAATAATTTTTGGTTAAATTAAAAATCTCCAAAAAAAATAATCTCATATTCTTTACCGGCGGCAGCTCTACTTTCATAAACAATAAAGTCATGCACACAGCTTAACGCACTCACAGACACACATACACACACACACAAGCACAGGCATTCGTCCCAAACCAAACAGTATTTTCTACACGTGCAACTGTGTGGCCATAAACATTCAGAGCAATTTTACTCTCTCGATTATATACATATAATATGTATGTATGCATGTACATACATCCGTAGCATTGTTGTTGGCTTGAAGGCATTATTATTGCCTTTGCTGTTGTTGCATTGTTGTTATGTTGTTACCTTATTGCTTTGTTGTGTTTCCTGAATCAGTCGATATCGTCCTGCTCTTCTGCCTTTCTTCACACACATCATCTACCTACGTACTCAAATTCTACTTGTTCAATGACCACTTTGAGGCTACACGTCTTCTTCTTCTTCCTCTTCTTCTTATTCTTGAATACACTCGTGAGTGTGTGTGTGCTTTTTGTGTGCTCCTGCCTGGCTTTTCGTGCACGTTTTTATTATGGCTACATTTCCTTTGTCGTGTTGACTCTTCCATTCTGTTGTTGTTTACAATTTAACATTGCTCTGGCGCTTTGTTGTTGCTCTCTCATCTGTTATTGCTTGTGGGTTGTAGTCGTATTTATGCTCTCGGCTTTGTTTACGTGCGCTTCTTTACATTTACCTTTGCTCTAAAATTGTTATTGGTTTTTGTTTTTATTTTATTTTTATTTATTTTTTATTTTTATTTTTATTTTATTTATTTTTATTTTTTTTTAGTTTATTTCTTATTTAACCAGTTTTAGTTTACTCACACACTCCTGATTGCTCATCCACTTTTCTCTCACTCTCTCACTCTCACTCTCTCACTCTCGCTCTCTCTCACTCTCTCTCTGTTTTGCTGTCGTAACATAAGGCAAAGTGCCGGTGGCTCTCTATCATATTTGGCAATCTTGGCCGGTGTTGTTGATGGGGAATTGTTTGTGTGTGGGTGTGTGCATGCGTTTCGTTCGATTATGCCCATGTGTCATTGAGAGTGTGTGTGCGTGTTTATCGTGCATAGTATATACCATAAGCAATTTACTAAATTTTGGTTGTAGGCTCTGTGTATTTTCGCTTCTACTTTTTTTTTGCGCTTTATTTTATTACAGTTTCTTGGTTTGTTTCCAACTTTTATTCTCATAATAGTTCCTGCTGTTATTGTTTTCGATCCTTTATTGCCAAATTTCTTTGTAGACGCAAAAGCCAATAAAAAACAGTGACGGTTTGTGGCTGTTTTCAAAGGTTGAGAGGATTCCTTTTTTGGTTTTATGGTGGGGCACAAGCAGTCCTTTGGACTTGGAGTGAGTTGGTGTTTATGAAATTTCATTAAAGAGAAGATGACAGTACACAAAAAATGTGGTCGAAGAAATGGCATGATGGGATGACAAAGAAGGATGAGGAGAAGCAATAGAAGATTTCGTCTTCCTTACGAAATAACATTTTAGCGTAAGAAACCTTCATGAGTTTGTTTGAAGCATTTAAATTATCCTCCGTTCCCAAAACGATCCACTGTTCTCTCGGAAATCTCATAATATTCTCATTCTTCTTCATTTGCATAGCCACCGCTATAGCCGAATCAACAAAGTGAATCGTTCCTTCTCTACGGGTTTTTCCGCCTGTTGGAAATACGAAGTGAAACCAGGTCTCTCTCCAACAGATCCTTCATTTTCAGCTGCTTCTACCAGCTGCTTCTACTGCATCGAATACTATTAAAGCTGGAGTGTTGTCATCAGCAGAACGGGTATGAGGAGGGACTTGTAGATTTTGGTTTTGGTTCGCCGAGAGAGGACTTTACTTTTCAATTGTCTACTCAATCTAAAGTAGCACCTGTTGGCAAGACTGATTCTAGGGCTTTGGATATCCATGCTGAAATTGTTGATGGCGTTGATACTGGTTCCAAGGAAGATGAAATGATCGAAGTCATGATTGCCCACAGTGACATTAGAGCAGAGTCGTAAAGGAGATACTTTGTCTTCTTCTCGTTCACGAGCTGAGTCATAGGCTTCGCTTCCTTATCCAGTCTGGAGAAAGCAGAAGTTGTTGACACCAATTATCAATGCCATCGAGTTACTGTAATATATATCAAGCGGAAGCATCAATGAAGGAAAGAACAAGAAAAAGAACACCTTTGATGTAGTTCCTAAGAGTATGTCCATCGTTTGGGTGGTGGCCCGAATGGGTAAATGCTGGAAAGAAGGATACACCTAATTTCTGCTCTTGTCACTTTAAAAATACTGCAGTACATTGATAGGACGAGCGACCGAGTTGTTGTTGTTGTAGCGGCTTACTAACCCGGCTTAGGGACAGGTTAGTTAGTCCAAATCATCGAAGTCATCAAGAAAGCGAGCTGTTTCGAAGGGTTTAGACCAAACAGAGAGGGCGCTTAGCTGTGTTGGTTTTATGGGGGCATGTAAAGTGGTGGTTAGTGTTGTGCGGCCAAGGGCTGTCACCCTTTCGGCGATCTAACCCCGTTTACGTCAACAGGTAAAATTAATTAAAGCTCCTCATCTGTTATGGACGGTGGTTTGACTTCGAGGACGCCATTCGCAGGGAGTTAGTTCTTAGAGGTGTCAAAAGACCCTTGATTAATGGCGTTAAGTACCTTCGGTAGCATTCCAGCAGATATTGTTTATACATCAAAGCATTATGCTCTTCAAATCGAATCATACATATATATTTCGCTGTGCAAGTGATGGTCAGGCGAAGGTTTTCTGACACTATCCAGAGGGCGGTGTTTTGACAGCTCTGTAACTTCTTGACTCTTCCAACAGCCGTTTCCAAGCACCGGATTTGACCTGGATTATATCCGGCCAAGTGCTTTCACCCTTTCGGCGACCTAACCCCGTTTAGGTAAACAAGTAACGAGCGAAGGGTTGCAACTAATGGTCATTAACGAAAGGGGCTGGTGTAGGAAATGTTGAAAGGCAGGCATGAGCAAGATGTTTGAACATTTCTTTTACTTCTGTAAAAACACCGTCAATGGGCATTGAAAAACCCTAAATTTGCCTGGCAGTCATTTAGAATGACATAATCAACTTGCCAGCTTCTCCTTCCTAATTAAGACTGACCGGAAATTACAGGTAAATAAATGTTTTAACAATCCTTGCCCTAAATGACGTGATCGAAGGAGGCTTTGTTGACTCGCATTTACCTAGTGAGCCGTTTTCTCCAATACCGGTGACTTCTTATAATGACACTTTTGGTAAATAGACTTCGTAGCGATAAATTGAACATGTCGGAGTGGCACCAATACATCTTCTTCTTAAGCATTCGAGATCCAAAGAACTCCAATCCGAGTTGTAAACGCAGAAAAAAGGTATTGACTGTAAGTTCTCCACTTCAATCGAGACCTAGAGATATCAAAAAAGGTTCCAGGTTAATGACCTAGATCTGCTTATTAAGACTGAAAACTAAGAGCCCATACAACAAAGCGCTGATTGGCCATGTTTTTGGTTTCATCTAGGCAACAACCTTCTAAGAAGTTTATTATACTTGGCAGCGTCTAAAGTCTTCTCAGCCAAGAGAGTAGATTTTTTTGTACCCATACCCTTTAGCCAGCCACAGTTCATGAGACTTAAAGCCATTGAACTTAACTCGAACCCTACTTACCTTCGTTTAACTGAAATTTGCTAATCTTGTTAGTTCAGTCTAATAAACTAACCACACCGCACCGACCCCAAACGGTGTGAGAAATGGGTTCATAAACTAAACTAAAACTAATCCAATTCCATTCACACATAATAACTACAAGTAGGACGCCCCTGCTTCGGCAATTCGACTTAAAGTGCTTTTATCGCAACGACATTCGCTTTCCTCTCTCACTCTCAATTTCCGCACACGCTTCAACACACACACACACTCCAAGTAAGCCAGCAAGCTGAAAGGAAATAATATTTCCAATAGCATAACAAATAGAAAATCTTTGGGCTAAGGAAAAATGGGGCAAAGTTAAAAATTGAGAAAAACAAATTTGAGAACACAACGGCTGTGAGAAGAAGAAGAAGAAGAAGAAGAAGCAGAAGCAGCAACAGAGGAAGCGAGGGCATTTGTACATATGTACATACATATATGTGTGCGTTTATGTGTGTAGGTGTGTGTGTGTGTATATGTGTATATGTGTGAGTAGCAATATCCCAAAGAAAATAAAATGAACAGAAGCAAATGAAAGAGTACAGAGGGATTAGAAAACTAACAAAATGTGATTGCTGTTGGTGATAAAACAAACAACTGAGAAACTAAATAAAAAAAAATATGTATTTTTGTAAATGTATGTATATGCATACATATGTATATAAGAAAAAAACATAACAACAACAATACGCCTTTTACACTTTGACTGCATTGATTGCCATGCAAACGTGCGTGTCGCTGCGTTGTTGTTGTTGTTGCTGCTGCTGCAATGAAGCCAAACAAAATTCTTAAGCAACTAAGTACACAGGAACAACAACAACAAAAACAACAACAGCAGCTACTTTAAGCGGCATAGGAAACTATTCAAGCATTTAAGGAAAATTTGAAAACGAAGAATCAATAACAACAAGCAGCAGTCGAGCGGCAATTGAATAGCAAAAACAAAAAAAAACAAAAAAAAAAATGAAAAAACAAAATGTGAAAAAATCCGTGCATGCATACCTACCTAGCTACATACTTTTAAAGAGCATTTATATTGCATTGCAAGTATCTACTATCTGCGGCTATCTACGAGATGCATGCGGTCGGTCGGTCAATGCAGCCATACAAAGGCAACAACTTCATGTTGTGCTCTATTGCAGTTGGTTGTTGTTGTTATTTTGCCTTTTCATGTTATTTTCACTGCAGCACTTTGCACTAGAAATGCATACGATATGCTTTGATTTTGCTGTTGTTGTTGCTCCTTTGTATATTTTTCCTTTCATCGTTTTTTTTCGAGATTTTCTTTTTTCGCTTTTTAGTTGTTGTTTTTGTTGTATTCGCATTTTGTATGTTGGCAGCGAGTTGGCTCCATGTTTGTTTGGTATGTAAATTATGCTAAAGGCGTCGAATATCGAGTGATCTTCTGCTTGGCTGCGCACAAGCTATAATAAAGTGGAATAGAATTATTTGCCGGGTAGGGAAAAATATTAGGTAACTAAAAAATTAATTCAATAAAAAATTACAGTAAATGAAATAAAACAAAATTTAAATAAATAAAATAAAATAAAAATAAAAAAAATTAAGAAAAGTAAAAAAAAATAAAAAATTAATAAATTAAAATAAAATAGAAAAAAATTATATAAAATAAAATAAAATAAATAAAATTCAATACAATAAAATAAAATAAATAAAATAAAATAAAATAAAACAAAATAAAATAAAAAAAATAAATAAATTAAAAAAAAAATAGAAAAAAGACTTAAAATAAAAGACCATAAAATTATATAAAATAAAATAAAATAAAATACAATAAAATAAAATAAAATAAAATAAAATAAAATAAAATAAAATAAAATAAAATAAACTAAAATAAAATAAAAAATAAATAAATTAAAATCAAATAGAAAAAGGACTTAAAAAAAAAATAAAATAAATAAAATACAATAAAATAAATTAAAATAAATAAAATACAATAAAATAAAATAAAATAAAAAATAAATAAATTGAAATAAAATAGAAAAAGGACTTCAAATAAAATACAATAAAATTATATAAAATAAAATAAAATAAATAAAATACAATAAAACAAAATAAAATAAAATACAATAAAATAAAATAAACTAAAATTAAATAAAAAATAAATAAATTAAAATAAAATGAAAAAAGGACTTAAAATAAAATACAATAAAATTATATAAAATAAAATAAAGTAAAAAAATACAAAAAAAAAATATAAAATAAAATAAAATAAAACAAAATAAAATAAATTAAAATAAAACGAAATAAAATAAAATGAAATGAAATAAAATAAAATAAATAAAATACAATAAAATTATATAAAGTTAAATAAATTAAAATAAATAAAGTACAATAAAATAAAATAAACTACAATAAAATCAAATAAATAAAATAAACTAAAATAAAATAAAATAATATGAAATTAAATGAAATTAAATTAAGTTAACTTAAATAAAAAATAAAAATAAAGAGAAAATTCTGTAAAGATGTAATTTTAACAAGAAATAAAAGGACCGCATAAAATTCCATCGGCCGTTCTGAGTCGACTAAAAATAATCTGTAGGTCCTTCCTTTTGTTGGAAAACATCAAATATCATACCACAAATTGAAGGATGAGCTCGTCCGAAAATCGCTACAACGGTTACAAAGCGCCAATAATAAATACATTTATTAAATTTTCTTAAATTAAACCTACTGGACGTGCTTTCAGCAGGTTCAAAGAATAAAAAATATATATTAGGTCAAGTAAAAAGTTCGTTCGGCTTTTTTTATTGATTTTTCAAAATATGATAACTTTGTGTACGTATCGGACAAATTAAGTCAAATATGCGCCGTTTTGTTCGTAAACTTGTTGCCAACGAGATGCCAACTTCTTTGTAACCCTCTCGTAGAAGGATGCGCGTCTCTATTGGCAAAAAACTCGCCAATTTTCACAGGCCTCTCTTGAGGCTAACCTCTCACCATTGAGCGCGTTCGCCATGGACAGGAAAAGATGATGATCACTTGGTGCCAGGTCCGGACTATGAGGTGGGTGCATTAGGACCTCCCATCCGAGTTTCTGGAACTTCTGGCGCGTCACCAAAGACGTGTGTGGCCTGGCGTTGTCTTGATGGAACACAATTCGGCCTCTGTTGATCAAAGATGTCCTCTTCTGGATGAGTGCTGCCTTCAAGCGATCCAGTTGTTGGCAGTAGAGGGCTGAATTGAGCGTTTGGCCATAGGGGAACAGCTCGTAGTAGATGATTCCTTGCCAAACCCACCAAACACACTGCAAAACCTTCTTGGCTGTCAATCCTGGTTTGGCGACCGTTTCCGCCGGCTCACCGCGTTTCGACCCCGACCGATTTCGCTTGTCGTTGTTGTAACTGATCCACGTTTCATCGCCAGTGGCCAAACGCTTCAGAAATGCGTCGATTTTGTTGCGATTTAGCAGTGATTCGCAGATGGAAAGTCGGTCCATCATGTTCTTTTGCGTTACTTCGTGTGACACCCAAACATTGAGCTTATTTTTGAATCCAAGGTTATGCAAATGGTTCCAAACGGTTTTCTGGCTTATCTTTAGTTCCTCAGCAATTAAATAAGTGCTCACGTGACGGTCTGTGTCCACTATTTCCAAGATTTTATCGCAACTTTCGACGACAGGCCTCCCGACGCGTGGTGCATCTTTGACATCGAAATTACTGGAACGGAACCTAGCAAACCACTTTTGTGCTACACGTTCGTTTACAGTATCTGGCCCATAAACTAAATTAATTTTTTTCAGCCGCTTTGGCTGCTTTTTCCCCTTGATCGAAGAAAAATTGTAAAATTTAGCGAATTTTCTCTTTGCTGGTGTCCATCTTTGACGAGCGCTACCAACGTACTGAGTCAAGCAATCGAAAAACTGTCAAAGACAAGACGCATGACATGATGCGACGCGTAACACTAGTACAATACTATGGACAATAATCTATCTCTTAGATAAAAACCGAACGAACTTTTTACTTGGCCTAATATATTCATATATGAAAACAAAAAAAATATGTTCGAGTTGTATAAATTAAAATTCTCATTTCTTTAACATCTTATGTATTTTTTTCCAAATTCTTCAAGTACTGCTTTTTGACACATTTTTCCTACAGGGCATTCATATGCATGTCTACCTTATTATTATGTGATCGTGCATATTTCTGACATATTTCTTTGTATACATTTTTATGTGAACATTTTCAAAAATTATTTTATAAGCGATTTTATGGTTCTGTTTGTGTGTATATTTAAATAACTGTATATTTATGTTAACATCTAAGCATCAGAAACTTTTCCTTGATTGAGTTGCTACATAACATCTAATGATGGATCTTCGAGATTGATTCACCTGTCAATTTAATGACAAATGAAGAAAAATGTGTGAGATTTATAAAAAAGAAATAAACATTTTTTTTTAATTTTCAGAAAATTTAAAAACTGTGTGTTTGTTATTGCTTGGAGAAAGAAGTGCTTCGAGAGAAAGGCGAACTGGAAGAAGAAAAGTTCGACGTAGATCTGTTTAAGATTTTCCAAAAAGGTTAACTTCTTCTACACATATTTAAGGTAAGTGCTACTTTTTTCTCCCCTTTTGTTATTAAATCGAGTCTGGCGCCGCCTAGCGGACCAACTTTTTTATTCAGACATAATTACTGCCACAATTGCATTTTGCACAGTGTGGAAGTTTTAATACATATCTTTTTTATACGCTTATTTTTTCATTTTATTTTATACATACACACATGTATGTTGCGTATGTATGTGAGTGTAATTTTTGCTTGATTTTGCAATTTTTACACCATTTAAATTAATTAAATTAAAAATGTGCTGAATATAATAAGAGGTGGTTGCAATAATTTGAACCCTCTTTTAGTGGTATGTATTGTATGTACATATGTGTGTGTATTAGTGTGTGCAGAACAAATAAACTTAATAGGGCGACATTTTATTCTTGTTGGCATACATATGTATATACCCATATGCATTTAAATCACATACAAAGTTGCATATTTGCACTAGAATTTTTGCAGTTAATTACACATACCACATACATACATACATACATAACTACATATGTACCTATATATAGTCATCATCATCATCATTAATGCATGCTCGATTCTTCAATTAAATTCCACCCTCTCTGATTTAATGACAAGGCAGTAGTGTGTATATACCTACACACGTACGAGTATGTAGTTGAATGTGAATTATGTAGTTACTTTACCAGCGATCACACTCTAGCTACCAAGCAAGCAAATGCACTAGTTCAGAGCTAAGCTCTACAGTGAACTGTTATTCTTCCACATTGACATTTTTTTCCACGAAAATATTCAAAAATATGGATATTGTCAGATAATGTTCAGAAACATACTAGTCCTTTACTAGTTCAAAATGAGTCAAAGAAGGACTAGTTCAAAATAAAACAAATAATTACTAGTTCCCGAAAAATAGTGTACATTGCTTAAAAAACGGTATCAACTACAATATTTTCATTTTGAGTCAAATTAAAATAAAATAAAAAACTTCGGAAAAAAGTAGATTTTTTTTTTATCATTTTGGGTTAAATTAAAAATTAAATAAAAAATTTACAAAAAGTTTGTAAATCTTTATTCAAAAAAAATTACCATTTTGTAACTAGTACCAAATTTGTACCTTTTAGGACTACTACAAATTTTGTCAGAAAACTCTAGTACCATTTCTTATTAGTTTGTTATTTCATTGTAGTGCACTTTTTACTTTCATAGATATGTGTATATACATACATACACATACATCGTGCAAATAATCACTTCTTCAATTACAATGTCTCCATATGTACATATGTATGTATGTATGCATGTATAGGTGCTTGTATCACCCTAGCAAATATGATTCACAACACCCTTACCTCCAACTCATCTCCATTGTCCAGCTAATCTGCACAATTCGTACGACCATTTTTCATTTTCACTTCAATATGAAAAATCATCAGCCACTTTTTGCACTTTATTTTTTGTTGGGGGGCAACACAACATGTTGCTGCAGTCTGTGGTTTTAACTTCAGCTGAGGGTTGGATTTTCGGTTGCACAAATTTACGCATTCGCTCAGATGAGTCGAGGGATTGAAGCAACTAAGGAAACCCTCGGCAGAGAGAAATGATACACACATACACGCGCACACACACACATGCTGAAACAAACAAACGGGGGGAATACCATAGATAAGTTGCAATTTTCGTTGTGGCGTTGACAAGGAAACGTAACGAAACTTTTGGACAAACTATGCACTGCAAATATTTGAATGAATGAATATAATAGTTGTCGCTACATACACGGACATACAAACATACCATTTAAGCAAGTAGAAGTAGTAAACTCTAATGCCATTTTTCCTGGCAAGCAAAAAACGCACCCATTTGTCATATGCGGGGAGCATGCGAAAATTACTTGTCATTGCACTGAGTGTAGAGTGTGAGGGTGAAAGGGTAGGTATATGCAAGTACATGCGTATGTGTGCTACGCTTGGGTCCCTTAACAAATGTGGCATTTGCTTATTGCGCTCAAATGTTTTTAGCTGCCCTTACAAGTCCTCTCTTGCAATGGTACTATTACTATTAGCAACTGGCATTTGGCTGTTAGTTTATTCCTGCGTTGTTGTTGCTCTTTATTTGCTTAATGCCACTCAGCATGCATTGCTAACATTATTAGCCAAAATCTTCATCAACATTATCATCATCACCCAACAATATTAACACGACACTCAAGTGATTTTCTAATAGTGGCTGCAAAGAAAGGGAGGAGGTTAAAAAATCTACGAGAAAAATAAACTATAATTAATAAAAATAATATAAATAGATAAAATAATATATAATTAATAAATACAATAAAACAAAAAAATAAAATAAAATAAAACAAAACAAATTAAAATAAAATAAAACTAAAATAGAATATTGTAAAATAAAATAAATTAAAATAAAATAAAATAAAATAAAATAAAATAAAATAAAATAAAATAAAATAAAATAAAATAAAATAAAATAAAATAAAATAAAATAAAATAAAATAAAATAAAATAAAATAAAATAAAATAAAATAAAATAAAATAAAATAAAATAAAATAAAATAAAATAAAATAAAATAAAATAAAATAAAATAAAATAAAATAAAATAAAATAAAATAAAATAAAATAAAATAAAATAAAATAAAATAAAATAAAATAAAATAAAATAAAATAAAATAAAATAAAATAAAATAATATAAAATAAAATAAAATAAAATAAAATAAAATAAAATAAAATAAAATAAAATAAAATAAAATAAAACAAAACAAATTAAAATAAAATAAAACTAAAATAGAATATTGTAAAATAAAATAAAATAAAATAAAATAAAATAAAATAAAATAAAATAAAATAAAATAAAATAAAATAAAATAAAATAAAATAAAATAAAATAAAATAAAATAAAATAAAATAAAATAAAATAAAATAAAATAAAATAAAATAAAATAAAATAAAATAAAATAAAATAAAATAAAATAAAATAAAATAAAATAAAATAAAATAAAATAAAATAAATTAAAATAAAATAAAAAAAAAAAAAATAAAATAAAATAAAATAAAATAAAATAAAATAAAATAAAATAAAATAAAATAAAATAAAATAAAATAAAATAAAATAAAATAAAATAAAATAAAATAAAATAAAATAAAATAAAATAAAATAAAATAAAATAAAATAAAATAAAATAAAATAAAATAAAATAAAATAAAATAAAATAAAATAAAATAAAATAAAATAAAATAAAATAAAATAAAATAAAATAAAATAAAATAAAATAAAATAACATGAAATAAAATAAAATAAAATAAAATAAAATAAAATAAAATAAAATAAAATAAAATAAAATAAAACAAAATAAAATAAAATAAAATAAAATATAATAAAATAAAATAAAATAAAATTAACTAAAATAAAATAAATAAAATAAAATAAAATTAAATAAAATTAAATTAAATTAAATTAAATTAAATTAAATAAAATTAAATAAAATTAAATAAAATTAAATAAAATTAAATAAAATAAAATAAAATAAAATGAAATAAAATAAAATAAAATAAAATAAAATAAAATTAAATAAAATAAAATAAAATAAAATAAAATAAAATAAAATAAAATAAAATAAAATAAAATAAAATAAAAAAAATAAAATAAAATAAAATAAAATGAAATAAAATAAAATAAAATAAAATAAAATAAAATAAAATAAAATAAAATAAAATAAAATCAAATAAAATAAAATAAAAAAAAATAAAAAAAATAAAATAATTTAAAATAAAATAAAATAAAATAAATTAAAAACTAAATTAAAACAAAAAGCTATTAAGAACTGTAAAACAAAACAAATTTCAGTAATATAAAGTTAAATAAGCCTCGTACCAAGATGACACTTTACTCCATATGAAAGACAACTTAAATTTGTTTTGAGGGACAAGAAAAATTATGCGATTAAAACGTATTCTATGAAATTTGTGAACATGATAAATCTCAGAATAATTTCATAATCACGAGGTTTTTTCTTTTTTGAATTTTTTTATGCTCCTTTTATGACATTTCGTCTCAACGGAAGGGGTCTCCAAAGCAACCAAATGAAAGTAATACTAATAAAACTAACCATATTAATAGCAAGCAATACCATCAGCAGCTACAATAACAACAACAACACTTATAATATCATCATTAAATAAATTGGATATGAGCATAATATACCCACAGATAACTGTCCACAGACAAATATACAATGATAGTCATGTAGCTATGACTGTGTATAACATACATACTCGTATACAAATAAACCACTAACTTAACTGTCTGCATGTTAGTATATTTTTGCATGACTTTGAAAATACTCAACCAACATTCACAAAGTCAATTGAAATACCCTCAAATTTAACAAAATTACTCGTACAGAGTGTATAATTTCAATTTGTGCAGCCAACAGCGAGCAGCGAAACGCAACCAAAAAGGACGCATACACATACATATGTACATATGAACAATATACACAATAAAATTAAATAAAAATCATGCTCAAGCAAAGAAATTATGGTACTCCGAAAATATTTCCAAATATAAAGTTTTCAGCAAATTGACCGCGCTGCTGTCGCCGAGGATCGACGATGGTAAGGAAGAGCCGCAGCACGAGCTCATACAGCGGCAGCTGAATTGTTGGCCTGACAGCTGGTGCCATGTCATGCCGTGGGGTGAGCGCATTTGATGATGCTTAAGCAATTTCGTTGCCAAACTCAACAGCTGATGGCAGGGCAGTGGTGAAATTTTTGAGCGGGGGGAAAAATATGAAAATGATTAAATGTGTGTAACAATAATAATAATAATAATAATAACAATAATAATAATAATAATAATACATATATACATAAAAAGTTAGTACGTTAGAAAGTTGTGAAATTTTAATGGTAAAAATAATTTATTTTTTTTGAGCGAAGAGGATTTTCATATGCGCTAGATTGTAACTGTTGCCAGTGGAGAATTCGTTTCTTCCTTCTATGACGTATTGCAACCAAGCTACTTGCTTTGGCCACCAACTTTCTGTGCATCTAAATGTTTTTTTTGGCTGTCTTACATGTCTTACTGTCTCGATCCGCTCGTCCACCTTCCACGCATACGCTCTGCACACGAGCTCTTCCACTGTCAGAGTCTCACAAATTAGGCACTTATCAAATATTTTTTTTCACAGAGCTGCCACACTACTTGAATTTATGTATATTAGGGTACTCTTTATTTATTGGAATCATTTTATATTTCCCTCGAGTTTGAAATAGTATTGAAATATATCACGGAAATAATATTAACAACGAAATTTTTCGAGGTCGAAGGAGCAAATAAAATAAATAGAGTTGCCATCTTTTAACTTTTTTCATAAAAAAAAAATTAAAAGATAAATATATTTTACTTTAACTGGTAACAGTATGAAGAGGGTTATTTAGGCTTAAAAATACGATTGAATTTAAAAAACTAGGTGATATAAAAAGTGGTTCCAAAAAGCGTTAAGTAGGCTTAAAAGGCGAGGAATTATTAATAGGGTTGTCAGCTAATTTTCAAAGAAAAAAAATTATAATAATTATAAAAAATTTTTTTTGGAGTTGCCACTTTTTTACAATTTAAAAAATTTGTATATAATTTATTATAATGCATTAGTAATAAGTCGTTATTATTCAAATTATTTTTGAACTTTTTTTTGGTGGTGTTGCCACCTTTTTGAAAACTTAAAAGCAATTAAAGTAAAAACAAAAATTAAATATTATTGTAAATTACGAGCAAGACACCGACAGAATTAAGAATACTTATAATATTAACTCTATTTTAGTTAGTGTTGCCACATGTTTAAATTTTTAATTAAAAGTGATTAAAATAATAAATATTATTTTTTTTGTGGGACTCAGGTTCTGAAATTATTTTTGAACTTTTTTTTGTAGAGTTGCCACCTTTTTGAAAACTTAAATGCAATTAAAACAAAAACAAAAATTAAATATTATTGTAAATTACGAGCAAGACACCGAGAGAATTAAGAATAATGATAATATCAACTTTATTTTAGTTAGTGTTGCCACATGTTTAAATTTTTGAATTAAAAGTGATTAAAATAATAAATATTAATTTTTTTGTGGGACTCAGGTTCTGAAATTTAAAGCAATTAATTTTAAAAACTTGATTAAAGTGGTAAAAATGAGTCAAGGCAATTTTTAAGTAAAATAAATTTGTCCAGGATATACACGGTGCTACTACTTTAACAGGTGCCGGTAAGGTAAAAAGTGTTATCATACATCGGATTCTATTTATTCCCACCACTGACTTTCTCTTCAACTTTAAATGAGTTCAGCTTCGTGTCAATCTTATTTTTGTTGTTACTGTAAACAAAGCACAAAGAGGAAGAGCATTTAGAGAAGCCATGCTTCACTCATAGTCAACTAAAGTGCGATCCATTTCGAGGTTTCCTACTTTTTTAAAGAAAAAATTGCAGAAAATTCAAATTTAATGGGGAATATTTATTATAATTCCAAAGAACATTCTTTGACATTTATAATTTGAAGATTATCCGTTGAGTCCAATTTTCGCTGTCCACCGTTGATTCCACAAGCTGCACCAAACCTTAATTTTTTTTTGGATAAAATGGCAGCTCTTGAATCTCTTCAGGTTGCTCTTGACCCAAATGCGGCAATTTTGATTGTTTAAATACAAATTGAACCAGAAATGGATCTCATCGCTGAACAAAATTTGACACGAAAACGTTGGATCGTTTTGGAAATTTTCAAACGTTCCACAACTGTCAAAATGAGACACACCCTAATATAAATTTATGGTATATACGAGCACATTCATGTATGCACCCCTTCCTGCTGCACTGTCCGCCTCCTGTCAACTTCTTAGCCGCAACTTGCATGCAACTAACGTATTCGTATGCATGTAAAGAGCAACAAGCAATGCAGGCCACATTTATTCATATTTTCATGTTACCACGCGCTTGAGTGTGTGCATGTGTATGTGTATGTGTGCGCGCTGTCCACTTTGATGAATGTTCCGTTGAGTTGTGTGTTGAGTTGAGCTTTATCCCAACTAGCCGTTGCCTTAATTTGAACAAAAATGTGTTATTGTTGCATTTGTTGTTGTCGTTGTTGTTGTTGTTTTATGTCCGGCACGTCTGTGACGTCGGTCAACGTTTATTGTGGTTTTCGCTTAACAAAATTTTATCTCCTCATCCATCATAATATCAACTATTTGTAAGCTGTTATCATTTGGCCTGTACGATAAGTATGTACCATACATACCTATGCACACGTATGTATGTATGTATGCTTTTTGGAAGTTGTCTTGTTTTGTTGCTACTTCACGAAGTTTTTGTTAAAATTTGTTAAAATTTTCGCCTTATTGAGGTTGTTGCTGCCGCTGCTGCTGCTAATAATAATAATGTTGTACACAGCGTTGTTGTTGTTGTTGCTGTTGCCATTAGTTTTGTTTTTGTTGTTGCTTCATGCTTCATGTTTTTTACCACCGTTAATTTTATATTTTTTTTGCCTTGGCTTCATAATGAAATAAAACTTTTGCGGTTGACCACATGTGACGCCCGAAGTTTCTTCTGTCCGTCGTCCGCCGTCCGTCGTCTGTCGTCTCGTTTTCTGTCTGCCTCGTTCCCAAAAAATTTGGCGCTTACACGTTGTGTTGCTGGCTAATTAAAGAGTTTGGGTCTTATTTATGGTTTTGGTTTCTTTATACATATATTTGTACCTATATACGTGTATACATAAATATTTTGTTTTGGTTCAAAATTTAACCCCAACCTCATGCGGTGCTCAAATGTTGTGCGTAGTCATTAATGTAATTAGAAAATGGGCAACTTCAAGCTGTGTTTTTACTCTTGTGTTGAATACTAAACTCGGTAGCAGCTAAATATTTTGACTTTAAAGTCGTTTTGGGGAGTTTGAAAAATTAGAGCTGAGTAAATGTTTTGGAGGAGACTTTTTTATATGTTAAACTTTGTAAGGCAATGTGCATCTGATGAAAAATTTGTATTTATTCAGATGCAGCAAGGAACTTTTTGTGGTCCTGTGCAGAGGATGGGTAGCCTTGTTTTTCTTTTTCGTGATATCGTATTTGGGATAAGAGAGGAAGAGAGATTGAGATAGGGAGAGACAGGCGGAGAGAGGTTGAGATAAGGGAAAGAGAGGGAGAGAGAGGGAGATAGAGGGAGAGAGAGGGAGAGAGAAGGGAAGAGAGAGGGGGAGAGAGGGAGAGAGAGGGAGAGAGAGAGGGATGCAGAGAGAGAGGGAGACAGAGAGAGATAGAGAGAGAGAGAGAGAGAGAGAGAAAGGGAGAGAGGGCGAGAGGGAGAGAGGAAGAGAGAAAGGGGTAGAGAGGGATAGAGGAAAAGAGAAGGAGAGAGGGAGAAGGAGAGAGAGATGGAGAGAGAGGGGTGAAAGAGGGGAGAAAGACGGAGAGTGAGGGTGAGAGGAGAGAAAAGGTGAGAGAGGGAGAGAAAGGGTGAGTGAAGGAGAGAGAGGGAGAGAGAGAGAAAGAGACAGGAAGGAGAGAGGCAGAAAAATCAATATATAGCGAGAGGAGAGTAAAAAAGAGAGAAAAAGACAAGACGTACAAAGAGAGGAAAAATGAGTGGTAAATTTATGTATGTCTTTACCCACAAACTCACAGCCGTGATCTCTCTGTTTTTCATGATATCGGATTTGCGATAAAAGAGAGAGAGAGGGAGTGAGCGAGAGCGAAGTGAGAGGCAAAATGAAAGAGAATTGGAGAGAGAGAAAAAATCTACAGTAGACTTCTGTTACTAACAACGTTCAGAATCATCACTTTAACTCACATCCCGAAGAAACCCAAGAACATCGCGACTTAACCTCTCTGAAAGGGACACTCTGAAAGCCTTGATCCCGATATAGGTTTGCCTATAGTGCCGGTAACTTTCGGAAAACTTAGCTTTCTTGACGAAACATCGCTAAATCTGTTCAGGACGATAGACTTCGCAGGGGAACGAAATATGGTTCCCCGAAGAACTAGATTCTGACACAAGAAAACTCCTCAAGCTACATGGCTATCTTCGGATCGAAAAACTAGCAACCAATAATGTGGTGGTAGACGGAGGAAATATCTCAAGTGTGGACCACTATATTGTTGCCAAAGATACAGCAAAAAATGTTTCGCAATGAACACAAGAAAAGTTCGTCAGTCAGTTTTCTGCTCGGCTTGCACTCCTGCTCTCGGAGAGCACTCATCAGCAACTCTGTTGGTTATCGGTAAGGTCAAAATACCGTAGGTGAGAGAAGAAATCCTGTTCGAGATAATCTTCGAAAATTCTATGGAAAGTTTCCAGACCGGAGTATACTCATATAGGCCCCAAAGAGGTAATCACCTATCAACTTCTGTAAAACTTATCCAGCCTGCAGAATGCCAGTGAAACTGAAACGCCATGTGCAGGCGAGCTCAAATTCACCACAACCCGCTTGAAGAATAACAAACTTACGGAAGCCGAAGGCTTACAGGCTGAGCTATTCGAATATGGCGGTGAAGAACTCAAAATTT
The DNA here is from genome assembly GCA_037013455.1 of Ceratitis rosa. Lineage (NCBI taxonomy): Eukaryota > Metazoa > Arthropoda > Insecta > Diptera > Tephritidae > Ceratitis > Ceratitis rosa. The sequence continues at coordinate 9,532,445 of JAWMAG010000001.1, read as the reverse complement.
GCGTGAATCAACTTTTTTGCAGAAAATGGTCGGACGAAAGAATTGCTCAAAGATTGGAAACTTAATGTATTCTGACCGGCCTATAGAAAGGGAAGCGCTACAGTCTGTGCCAATAATCTTGAGATAAGCCTCCTCAACATCGCATATATTTTCTTATTAACCATACTGAGGGAAAGGCTTAAGCTAACCGACAAGAATTCGATTGGAGTTTATCAGTGTGGCTCTAGACCTGGTAAATCCGCCATTGACTAGATACTAGGTCAAGTAAAAAGTTCGTTCGGTTTTTTATTGCTTTATCAAAATATGATAACTTTATGCACATTTGTCCGATTTAAGTGAAATACGCGCCGTTTTGTTCGAAACTTGTTGCCAACGAGATGCCAACTTCATTATACCCCTCTCGTAGAAGGCTGCGTTCCTATTGGCAAAAAACTCGGAGAGCCAATTTTCACAGGCCTCTCTTGAGGCCAACTTCTCACCATTAAGTGCGTTCGCCGTGGACAGAAAAAGATGGTAATCACTTGGTGCCAGGTCCGGACTATAAGGTGGGTGCATTAGGACCTCCCATCCGAGCTCCTGGAGCTTCTGGCGCGACACTAAAGACGTGTGTGGCCTGGCGTTTGCCCTGATGGAACACAATTCGGCCTCTGTTGATCAAAGATGGTCTCTTTTGGATGAGTGCTGCCTTCAAGCGGTCCAGTTGTTGGCAGTAGAGGGCCGAATTGAACGTTTGGTCATAGGAGAGCAGCTCGTAGTAAATGATTCCTTGCCAATCCCACAAAACACACAGCAAAACCTTCCTGGTCGTCAATCCTGGATTGGCCACCGTTTCCGCCGGCTCATCGCGTTTCGACAACGACCGATTTCGTTTGACGTTGTCGTAAGTGATTCACTTTTCATCGCCAGTCACCAAACGCTTCCGAAATGGGTCGATTTTGTTGCGATTCAGCAGCGATTCGCAGATGGAAATTCGGTCCATCAGGTCTTTTTGCGTTAGTTCGTGTGACACCCAAACATCGAGCTTCTTTTTGATTCCAAGGTTATGCAAATGGTTCCAAACGGTTTTCTGGCTTATCTTTAGTTCCTCAGCAATTCAATTAGTGCTCACGTGACGGTCTGTTTCCACTATTTCCATGATTTTATCGCAAATTTCGACGTCAGACCTCCCGATGCGTGGTGCAACTTTGACATCGAAATTACCGGAACGAAACCGAGCAAACCACTTTTGTGCTACACGTTCGTTTACAGTATCGCAGTATCTGGCCCATAAACTAAATTAATATTTTCAGCCGCTTTGGCTGCTTTTTCGCCTTGATCGCCTTGATCGAAGAAAACTTGTAAAATATAGCGAATTTTCTCTTTGCTGGTGTCCATCTTTGACGATCGCTCACAACGTACTGAGTCAATCAATCGAAAAACTGTCAAAGACAAACTTTTAGCGCGAATAAACACGTTTTCAGCGCCGTATAGTATGACATAATGTGACATTACGTAACACTAGTACTATGGACAATAACGCCATCTCTTAGATAAAAACCAAACGAACTTTTTACTTGACCTAATATAAGACGCCTTTTTTCGAGCTCGAAAATTAGTCAGTAAAGAGTATAACACCCTTCTGTGAAGACATTTACATTTTTTAAAAGTCATATGGTATTTAAAAAAAATTCAATTTGGAACTTATGGTTCAAAATGAGTAAATATTGAGCTCTTGGGATAATTCTTTTGTAACTAAAAATATCTATGTTTTATTCTAGTTATCAAATTTATAAATGTAAATATTGTGCTTGTATATATGTATGTTATGTGTCCATTATGTAACGCATCGACGCAAGCCATTTTTAATAAATATTCTAAAAGGTTAAATTATAAGGAAATAAATAAACAATGGTATTAATTAAAAAAGAAAAAAAAATGTGTGTGTCTGAACATCAGGCCATATGTAAATAATGTAAATGTAAATCGTGCCATATCCACTGACAAATCCGATTACTGGCGTTTGAGCTTAATGCGTTTGCGTGTAACGCTTGTCATAGACGCTTGCCGTGGCGGCGTTGACCTCGACGTCGTGCTAATGCGTTACAAATGACACCGAATATTCATGAGCGATAAATGAGAAACACAGCAAAGGGTATTTAACAAAAAATAAATAGAAAATATATATACAAAAAAAATAAAATACAATAAAATAAAATAAAAAATATAATAAAAAATAAAAAAAAAATTAAAAAAATAAAATAAAAGAAGTTTTGTGTAGGAGAAGAAGCTACAAAATAAAAACATTGAATCGCATGCAACACTAAATATATTCCACACATGCACATACGTGCAGCTTTTTCAAACTAATATTATTCGAAACGGTGAGCTTGTTTTACAATAAACTAATTTTTGTTTGGCATTCTTTGAAATTTATTTATAATATATTTAATTTTTGGACTTCCGAATGGCATTTGCATTTCAAAAATGTTATTTTTAAATATCGTGTAGTTTTGAAATAAAATTTACGATGTGATGATAACCACTAAAAATGCTAATAATAGGTATCTTCTTTTTTTTCTTCTTTGACGTGTTTTTAACTGAATTAACTCTAGCTAGTCTTACTGGTTTCTTCTTTTAGTTGTTCTGCGCCAATTTGACACACCAATTGAAACAAGATCCTTCACCACCTAGTGCTTCAAAGGGTCTTCTTCTGCTGCCACCAAAGGATACTCTGTCGTATACTTTCAAATTTGAAGTCATTGTCGCCAGATACCTCAATACAGCTCATCAGTTCCATCTACAAAATTATAAATAGACCATAAACATACCACAAAACTGTTTCTCCTAAGACACGCAAAGCCGGTTCATCAGATATTACATTCATTCTTCATTCTAAGAGATAAAGCAGGACGGTAATGATTATTGACTTCTAGAGTTTGGACTTTATTTTCCAATTGTCTACTCAATCCAATGTAGCATCTGTTGGTTGGAATGATTCTACGTAGGATGCCCGGGCAGTTATCGATTTTTAGTTGACGAAATTATCTAGAAACTCAAAGTTATGGCTGACGTCAGTGATATTGGGTCTGAAATGCCAATGCGGGAGCATTAAACCAGATATAAATAGTATCATAGTGGGTGCTCCTTTTCGTGCTATCGAAGACTAACTTAAAATCGACGGATAAGTACATTCTCTCATTGGTCTCTCTGCAGATCTACCACATATCTTTCCCCCGTCCTTTATAGACTTCCAATTAGTTTGTTGACAGTGGGTTTTAGTCTTTCACGCAATGTGGTCGATAAGACCTTATATGGGATATTGAAAAGACTTATACCAAATTAGTTTTTAAACATCAGACAATTTTCCGACCATACTCTGCAAAGAAGCTAATTAATCGTCCTTCTCTTTCGCCAAGGCTTGTGAAAGAGCTCGCTCTAATGCGTATTGTGGCGAGACGTTTACCTACCGGTGTGATTGCCAGGCGACTGAAACTCTCTCCCACCACGAATTCATCACCAGATTGACGTTCCTGTCCATCTTCTTTCGTTCTTGCCACATACACTGCAATTCTTGATCAGCGGTGATGTCTGGTGTTCATGATGACCAGCTGTTTAGCGGCACCTTCCCACTTAAGGAACCAGACATTCCAGCAGCCTGTCCTCCAATCATGGCCCTTATAACGTTTGCGGGAATTTATGCACATGAAATGGTATTAAAACATTGATCCGAAGTATGTAAGTACCAGCAGAGGAAGAGTTAGATCCATCAAAATTCATACCGATCACAACAGAATGACGAGCTGACGCACATCCATGTGCGTCCCTATGTCTGTTTTTTTTCCCCGGAACTTAGCTCGTCCCTTCTTGTGATATTTCAATCAAATTTGCTACACAAATCCTTTGGTTCATTCTAACGATCATTTATAGGAACCGAACAGTTCGAACAACCATAACGAGTACTCGTATATTCGACCGATTTTTCAGATTTAAGATTTTTGGTCATATTAAATCCGTCAAAAAAACATTAAAACTTTAGTATTACATATTTGTATCTTTAAATAAATTTTGGCACTGAAAATCATCGAAATCTGATGACTATACAACCGATTTGTTCAAAAATGACGTTTTGGTTAAAAAATCTGTTAAAACAGCATCTAAGAATATGAAATTCGGTATATTACATTTTTATATACAAAGACGCATTGAAACCGAAAATCATCGCAATCGGAGGACTGTGTCATATAGCGTTCATTAAACCGATTTGTTCAAAAATGACGTTTTGGATCAAAAATCCGTTAAAACCGCACCTAAAAATATGAAAGTCGGTATAATACGTTCGTATACACAAATAAACATTCGAACGGAAAATCATCGAAATCGGATTACTATATCATATAGCCTCCATACAAACGATTTGTTCAAAAATGACGTTTTGAATCAAAAATCCGTCAAAAAAACCTCTAAGAACTTGAAACTCGGTATAATACATGTGCATATATAAATGAACATTAAAACTGAAAATCATACAAATCGGATGATTATGTCAGAGAGCTCCCATACAACCGATTTGTTCAAAAATGATGTTTTGGGTCAAAAACCCGTTAAAAAACATCTAAGAACATGAAATTCAGTATAATACGTTCGAATATATATAAATGAACATTGGAACCGAAAATCCGAGGAATCGGATTACTATATCATATAGTCACCATACAACCGATTTGTTCAAAAATGAGGATTTGGTTAAAAAATACGAAAAGAAAACATTTAAGAACATGAAATTCGGTATAATACATTCGTATACACAAATAAACATTCGAACCGAAAATCTTCGAAATCGGACGACTATAGGATATAGCGCCCATACAACCGATTTGTTCTGGTATGAGGTTTTGGGTAAAAGAATCCTTCAAAAAATGCATGTCTACACATGAAATTTAATATTGTACATTCAAATCTTAAAATAAATCAGAGGAATATATCATCTAGTGATTCGATCAGACATGAGCATTAGTATTCGGGTTCAAATTTTCACTTCAACTGTAGGCCAAACGGATATTTTTTTCGTTAACCAGAGGATATTTTGTTCCTACTCACATTTTTACTCATGACAACTAACTTTAGTTAGAGATAAGGTGAAAAGTATGGAAAAATAAAATACATCTATATCTATAATATATATTGAAAAATTATAAAATAATTAAAATTAAAAAAAAGGTTTGAAAACGCAAAAAAAAAAAATCAAATAAAAAAAAAAATTAAAAAAAAAATTAAAAAAAAAAATTTAAATATTAATAAAAAAAATGAAATAAATGGAAATCTTCGAAAAGAAATGAAAAGAAGGAAAACACTTAAATGCAATTGATTGTTCGAACGATATGACACATGCTGTGAAATATCAAAATACATATAAGCTTAGATGAATACACTTAAGTATCATTGAACAGACGGCTAGCGCAGCTGGATGTCAAAGTCAACACTGACAGTGAACTTCAAGAGATAGACAGAAACGATTGTATGTATGCACATCTATTTATAAATATATATAAACATAAGTTTTCATGGCAGCTTAGCAGTGCCCTCAAGTGGCCATTTGAGCGATGGCTTATGAATATGGGTAATATTTACTTACAAATGTGATACTTGGCGTGATAACAAATGGGAGAAGTGTATAAAAATGCATAAAAGCTATCACAAGATTACATATTACAAAATTTATATTTAATATTTTTTTGTTTTCAAGTGTTGGACACACATTCTTTGCTTACATAATACTTATGTATGTATATGCCACGCCGCGTATGAATTGGAAACTATTATTGAGTTTGATTTAAATTGGCTTAAGGGCTATAAATTCGACTTTTAATTACCAAAATATTCAAAAATAACTTCACGTCAGTTTTTTTTAGATTTTTTTTTTCAAAACCCAAGTGCTCATACTTAAGACTTTGCAACATTTTATTTGGATACAAAAGAGTTAGGCAACAAACTCGAGAACAAACACCTGTTGAATTCATAATAAATATTTTATATTTAGATAAAAGTGTGGGCCGTAAGCCATAGTGGTGTGATTTTGTGGAAAATAAAAAGTTTTTGGTAATTTGATATTTTCAAATTGTACATTTCTGATTTTCTAAAGTATTTCGTAAAGGAAAATAGAAGTATAAGAGTATAGAAAAGTAAATTATTATATTGAAAATCAAATTAAGTACTAACTAATGTAAATATTACCAAAAAAAGCGCTTGAAAACTGATTCATTAGTAAAATTTTTTGCTTGCCGTTACCTTTGCTTTTTCTTTATCGAAGTAGTTAAGTGCATTTAAAAGACTATACAAGCAATTAGCAGCACGCTTGTTTGGTTAGCTTTATCAAAATTTGTGTCCCATGGAAAACGAGACTTTTAATTTATGTTACAAAATTCATGTTTTTAAAAATATTCCAAAAATGTATCCCCTTAATAAAAGATTTTTTCAAAATTCATAGAAAATAATATTTTCTGCTTTAATAAATTTTCCAGAAATTGTCTACCATTGAAACCAAGAATTTTTTTTAAACCCCTAGAAAATAGTCTCCTTCGGCTTCAAAAATACTGAAAAAATATTTGTCTTACAATAAAGGATATTTTTTTTTCAAAAGTTATAAAAAATAATATTCTTCTTTAATAAGTTTTCTTGGTCTCATTATAAAAGAAATTTTTTTTTCGAAAATCATAGAAAAATACGCTCCTTCTGATTTAGTGTATTTGTAAAAAATTATTTCCTTTGATAAGTGAAAATGTTTTATGCAAAACTCATAAAAAAAGAGTTTTCTTCTCCTTTAAAACATTTTCAAAAAATTGTATCCCTTGATAAAAAGATTTTTTTTTTGTAAATTTCAAAGAAAGCAGTACCAGACGCTTTAATAAATTTTTAAAATGCTTTGTCCTTTGATTTTTTTTTTCAAAAGTTATAGAAAATAGTAGAATTTTGTTTAAAATTTTTTTTTAAATATTTGTTCCTTGAAAAGCTAGATTTTTTTTAAACTCATAGAAAATTTAGTACATAATAAATGATAATTTTTTCAAAATTTTTAGAAAATATTCTAAAAAATTAGTTTAAGAAAATTTACAACATTTTTGCCCCTCAGAAATGACAACAAAAACAAAACTCATAGAAAATTTTGATTCAGGACTTTTTTTCAATATTCATAGTAAATGGCCTAACTTTGCTTTTACAAATTTTCAAAGTAAGAAAAAATTCATAAAAAAATTTGTCCACGACAAATGAGACTTTTTTTCAAAATTCTTCTAGAAAATAGTCTAATTTTACTTTAATAGAAATTCCATAATTATGTCCCTTGAAAGTCGAGAGTATTCTAATTTAAATTCATTAAAAATTGTGTTCCATAAAAAATGAAACCATTTTCGAATTTCATGGAAAAGCAAGAATGTTTTTTTTTACGAAATTCATAGAAAACGAGACTTTTTTCCAAAATTAAAAAAATTAGTCTACTTATTTTGCTTTGACAAATTTTTAAAAATGTTTTGTGGCTTCAAAAGCGAGAAAAATTTTTGTAAAAATGTTTTGTTCCCTGATTTCTTTTTTTTTTTCAATATTCATAGTCCAATTTAGCTTTAAAAATTTTCAAAGTGAGAATTTTATTTTTTCAAAATTCATAAAAAAATTTGTCCCCAGACAAATGAGACTTTTTTTCAGAAATCTTCTGGAAAATAGTTTAATTTTACTTCAACATATTTAAAAAAAATTTGTCCATCGAAAAGTGAGATTTTTTTCAAAATTTATAGAAAATTTTGTCCCATGATAAATGGGACTTTTTTTTAAATACTTCTAGAAAAAAGTCTTATTTTGCTTCAACAAATTTAAAAAAATTTGTCCGTGGAAAAGTGAGATTTTTTTTTTAAACTTATAGAAAATTTCAACGCATGGTAAATTGACTTTTTTTCCAAAATTAAAAAACTTAGTATATTTTGCTTTGACAAATTTTTAAAAATGTTTTGTGGCTTGAAAAGCGAGGATGTTTTTTTTAAAAATGTTTTGTTCCCTGATTTCTCTTTTTTTCAAAATTCGTAGTCCAATTTAGCTTTAACATATTTTCAAAGTGAGGATTCTATTTTTTCAAAATTTATAGAAAATTTTGTGTCTTGATAAATGAGACTTTTTTTTTAAATTGTTATAAAGGGTGGTTAAATTTTCAAGGGCCGATGTTGATTTTGAATAAAACACAAACTATTTAGGAAATTATTGAAATTATATTTTATTATGATATATTGATATTACTCAATTATGTATGTAACAAAATATCGGCCAAATGAGCGCCGCGACCTCGGCGGCACACCTCCATACGATGGTCCGTTAATGTGCCGAATTATCTCATCCTTTAGCTCTTGAATTGTTGCTGGCTTATCGACGTACACCTTTTCTTTCAAATAACCCCAGAGAAAAAAGTCCAACGGTGTCAAATCACATGATCTTGGGGGCCAATTGACATCGCCATTACGTGAGATAACACGGCCATTGAATTTGTTGCGCAAAAGAGCCATTGTTTCGTTAGCTGTGTGGCAAGTGGCACCGTCCTGCTGAAACCACATATCGTCCACATCCATATCTTCCAATTGTGGCCATAAAAAATTCGTTATCATCTCACGATAGCGAACACCATTCACAGTAACTCCACTGAGGTGAAAATGTGCCTCATCACTGAAGATGATTTTCTTCGAAAATTTTCATAATAAGTCTGGATATCTTTAACACGTTGTTGGATTGTGTATCTCTCCATGGTTCAAATTGAGTAAGTCTGGAATAGAGAAATGTCAAATTAAATTCGGAAAAAAACTTGGCGTTTAGGTGTGGTTCACATTCAACATCGGCCCTTACAATTAAACACCCTTTAGAAAAAAGTCTTATTTTGCTTTAGCATATTTTGTACCATAACAAACGAGACTTGTTTCCAAAATTCAGTGAAATTTTGCTTTAAATGCAAGCAAATCTAAAATCTAAATCCATTTTGCAAATGTTCTAAATGTTGTGTTTTTCAAAATACGTAGTCTAATTTAGCTTTAACAAATTTTCGAAAATTGTTGTACCTTGGAAAACAAGATTTTTTTCATAGACAATTTTAATGAATGAAAAATTAGACTTTTTTCTTAAGTTCACAAAAACAATCAAATTTAGTTTTAACAAATTTTCAAAAAAAATTGTCCCTTGAAAAACGAGATTTTTTTTTAACTCATAGTAAGTGATTGCGATCATTTTTCTCCAGAATTTTTAACAAGTAGTCGTCAATTTACTATACTTAACTTTATTTCTAAAAAAATATATTTTTGTCTCTAAAATACATTTTTATTTAGAGTGAATATTTATTTATTATTTTTTTTTTATTATCAACTATAAAATATATAGAGGAACTTTTTCAAAAACCTTATGGAAATCATCTTCAGCTACAAGTAATTAGAAAAACATTTATTGTTTTGGATTGTTTTGAGAAATTTCAGTAAAGACATTTCTTACAAGTCACTGAGGTTTTTCGAAACTACAAAAATAAGTAAATAAACAGATAAAGTGTTTTTATTACAATATAATACACTATGTTTGCTTACAATTTCTTTTATGTATTTCTTTCTTCTATTTATATACATTTCATTTGCGTTTTGTTATCTTTATTCGCTACTACAATACTTGCTGGTGTCTGTTATCTCTCAAACGCATATCGGCTTGGCATTTGTCAGTAATAATAAACAAAAAAAAACAGTGGCAGGTCTATGATAGACAACAAATTTCACTTCAATTACAATGCATAAATACGAGTACATAAATACATTTATACGTGTACATACTTACATCAAAGACACAATTGAAGATTGAATAAATAAAATAAAGGCAAAAAGAAAAAAAAAAAAATAAAAAAATATAAAAGTGTAGCTAAAGAAAAGAAAGCGCCCTTAAGGCATTTTTATAGAAACATTTATATATTTTAATATATTTATACGTACGTATATATGTATGTTAATGTAGAAGAACACTTGTCAATTTGACGGATGTTTATACGCCTTGATGGCGCTCTACTCAAATGTATGTATGTATATGTATTATTGCCTATATTTGTTTGAGTTTGTGTGTGTGTTTGTGTGTTTGTAAGGTTTAATGGTGTTGGTGTAAATAGAAGTAGTCAGTTAAAATAAAAGTAAATATAAATGAGACACCAAAAATAGCAGCCCCCAAAAACCTACTTACATACACACATATACACAAACACTGCACTGTGTGTTTATTGCTAAGTGCCACTAAGTCAATGCGTCGGCTTTTCTATTAACCTTTTCCCTTTGTTGTGTGTGCGTTTTCCACCATAATAAAAAGCAAATAAATTTTAATAGCCGTGCTAATAGCCAGCGGAGCCTCGCAGCTCAATCATATTACTGTCGGGCGGCTGTCTATTTGTCTTCAAAGTCATTGTGTGGGCGTAACTAGGCATATATTTTTTTTAATTTTTTTTACATTTTTAAATTTTTTTTTATTTTTTAATTTTTTTTATTTTTTATTTTTATTTCTCCTTTGTATTTGTATTCTACTGTTATTTTTTCACCACCGTTGACCTTCATGTAATTTCTTTAATTACGCCGCTGGTAGCCAACGCTACTCTTTTAATGGTTTTTGTTATTGTAGTTTATTTTTTTTTTGTGTGTCTAAAATGCCAGTCGCATTTTAATTTCCATTTTTCTTTATTCCACATTCATTCACCAAACAATTTTATGTAAATCTCTGTTAATTAAGTTTTATTTGGGTATTATTAGAAGCTCATTTTGGTAGGCGCTTTTGTTTTGATTTAAATTTTTTTCCATAATTTTTTTTTTTTTTTAATATTTTGTGGTTATGTGTGAATAATGAGGATTTACGGGTTTTTTGTCAAAAATTTAATTTATTTTAAATTTTTGTTTAAATTGTGCAGTGATGAGTCAAAAATTTGACGAAGTAAAACTCACTGAGAATTTCTCTTTCATACAGAGCTAGAAGACCAAATAAAATTATTATTATTTTTTAAATAATATACTTGAAGACCCCGGAGAGATGCACTGTGGTACGAGGTGCGACAATTAAGTAATGGTACCGATTCCATAAAAACCGTATATTTCAAAATCATTCTACAACTCTGGCATCCCCTTCAAAGTAGTCCCAGCTATACAACGATTCCAGCGCGTTTTCCATGTTTCGTAACATTTCTGGAATGCTCCGACTGTGATGTCCACGAGTACCCTCGTCACAGCCGCCTGGATGTCCTCAATCGACTCAAAATGGGTTCCTTTGACCACCGATTTTGTTCTAGGGAATAAACAAAAAACGTCACAGGGAGACATATCGGACGAATAAGGCGGTTGTTGCAACACGGCGATCTCTTCAGAGACCAAATACTGGCACACGCTAAGGGCGGTTTAGCCCGGTGGAAGAAATTCTTTGTGGACGATTCCACGCCTATCCAAAAATGCAATAATCATCTCTTTATGAGATCGAAACACCTGGGCACGACAAAGAGCACTATTTCCATGCACTTTTACAAGCGTGAGCAACCCTTGTACAGGATGCGGTAACAAACCTGTGTGGATACCTAGATATTACATGAAGCTTCACTGGAGCCACTCCGATATACCTATTCGGCTTAAGAGTTCGGTGAAGTGCATCTGCAAGCGGGCGTCGATCTTTAAGCAAGCGGCGCGCTATAAAAAAGTGAGCTTTGTTGATAGCCACTCTCTCTAGTGAGTTTGCGACCCGCCACGTAGAATCCAGCTTCAATGAAAAAGCTTAAAACGCCACAGTTGAGATACCCCTCTTCTGATGACGAGCCCCGCAAATATTTTAGGGATCACGGTTTGAGGGCATGCAACTGGCATGAGCAATCCCAGAATTGAGAAGTTACCACTACTCAGGTGGACATAACCGCCATCCAAAAAGTGCTACGGATGCGGCAAGGACGAAGACGAGTAGGTCCTTGGGACACTTACTACAGTGGCCATTTAAAGGAACGAAAATTTGGTATCGCATTCGTGGTAGAAGAGCGACTACGTCGCCGAGTACTGGGAGTACATCGCTCCCACGGAACCTTTTTATGAGTGCCTGGAGCATACTCATGAGCGTTGCCCCGTCATAATGTCAAAGTTGTACTCAACGCCAGAGGGGGAAAATTTAGGCTCCACGTCGAAAACCTGAAAACCAGATCGATCAGATCGGTTGCGATAGATGGACGATAGGTCTCTTCTGTTGGTTTTTGCTTACGCTCCAAGCATCCAATGTCGACTCGGACCACGGAAGAACGTCCGTCATTAAATATAAGAAATGTTTGATGTCGAAAAGCTGCGATCTGAGCATGTAGCCGAACGGTAGTCTACTAGACTTGACTTGGAACGCAATTTCAAACTCCGAGATAAAAAAGAAAGAGGCCGAAATGCATGAAGGCGAATTGCTTGATGCTCACAAATTCTACGAAAAGATACGGCGACATACAGGCGGTTTCAAGACCGGAGCAGACTCCAGACTCCTGTAGGATACAAAGAGGGGATCTAGCAACCGATGCCCAAAGTATATTGAATGCATGGAGGGAATACTTCTCCAGCCTGCTGAATGGCAGAGAAAATGGAACACCACGAGATGGTGAACCCGAAACCGCAACCAATGACGATGGAAAAGACGTTTCACTACCTGACCATGAAGAAGTTCGAATAGCAATCGTCCGCTTAAAAAACAGCAAAGCGGCTGGAGCTGGTGGCCTACCGGCAGAACTATTTATATATGGCGGAGAACCCACAATCTGCGCCAATTATCATGGGATAAGCCTCCTTAATATTGCCTAGAAGGTACTGTCGAGCGTATTGTGTGAAAGACTAAAGCCCACCATCAACAAACTGATTGGACCTTATCAGTGTGACTTCAGACCTGGTAAATCAATCATTGACCAGATATTCACCATGCGTCAAATCTTGGAAAATACTCTTCGTCGCTTTTAAAGCCGCCTTCGACAGCACGAATAGGAGTGAACGAGGGCAAGACGAAATATCTTCTATCATGACACAAACAGTCATCGCATTCCCGACTCGGCTCCCACGTCACTGTTGACAGTCATAACTTCGAGGTCGTAGATAATTTCGTCTATCTTGGAACCAGCATCAACACCAACAACAATGTCAGCCTGGAAATCCAACGCAGTATTATTCTTGCCAACAGGTGCTACTTTGGACTGAGTGAGTCCTCTCCCAACGAATCATTCCCGTCCTGCAATATAATGTATGAGTTTTCGAGAAAAAGGTTTTCCGTAAGAGTTATGGATTTGGGAAAGGCGAATACCGCAGCCGATGGAATGATGAGCTGTATGAGATATACGGCGACATTGACTTAGTTCACAGCGAATCAAAAAACTGAGGCTGCCCTAGCTATGTACGTGGTCCGGATGAATAAGAATACTCAAACTATGAAAGTTTTCGAAGCAGTATCCGTCGATGGAAGAAGAGAAAGAGGAAGACCTCCACTTAGTTGCAAAGACCTATTGTTAAAGGTTGCTAACTCGGCTAATATAAGAAGAAGAAAGCCAGGCGACCGTATTAGCCGAGTAGTAAGCACTGCGTACTAATATTTGGAAGGTCAGGGTTAGAGTCCTAGGCTAACCTGGTGGACTGTACTATGAGTTTTTAAAACCTCATTTTCAGTATTCTCTAGACCTTCCTCCGACTACTGGCAGTTTCGACGGATGAAAAACCATTTGGGCGGTAACCGGTTTGGGTCTTTGATTGGATGTGGACATTATATTATATACTTGAGCTCTTCATACATATTTTAAGGGAACTAAGGTAATTTCTGTCTGACTTAACTCTTTTGAATTTTTATACTATTCTAATAAGTCAACCTTGGAGATGTTATTTCTGCGGCTTATTAGGTTTAAACCAAAATTCAGAACACCTATATATATATATTCTCGTACATGTAAGTCTGCCCTCATTCAACTACTTTTTCAAACCTTCCTTCATTAACACCTTTAATGGTGTGATGAATGCTCTCATTCTGCCAAAGCGTTACTAAACTCTTCCTGTTCTTGTAATCACCCGCTATTTTTTCCATTATAAAAAGTTCATAGGAGAATTTTTCATTTAATTTCTTTTTAATTTTTCAAAATTTAATGAACTCGCAAATTATTAATGCACTTCAAGTCGGCTAAAACAGAGGAAAGGTAAAAAATTATCTTTCGCCTCACAAACTAACTACGGCACATACGGCAAGCATACATATATGGCTGTATGTAGCTGAGTATGTATATCTATATAAGTACACGTTTGATTGATTTTTAATTAGAAAAGCGAGATAATTCTTCTAGCACGAGATTGCAGCATCATCATCATCATCAGCGTATATACATACATCATCGTTGGTTGATAATGGTCGCTACTAAAGCTCGGCGTTGCATATATAAATATGTACACGTACGTACATACGAGAATGTGTATGTGTGTTTGGCTGGTGCTTGTATGGTGCTCACAATCACCACCAACTGATGTTGCTACAGTTACGGCAGATTAGGCCGAGCGGAAGTATGTATATATATATATATATATATATATATAATATATGTACAAGTATGTATAAATAATCAAAAGAACTTCATGCCGAAAAATATCATTAGCGGTGTAGTGATGGAGAGTAAAGCGAAGGAAAAAAAAAATTAAAAAAGAAACATTAGATGTTCAGCAAAATCATTAACAATGCGATTATCAATGCGGGCTGTTGAATATCAAATGTAGCAGCCACCGTTGGCGGAAGATGTGGCACGCGTGGCATGGCGTGTGATCTAGAAAATATACTTACAAACATGTACATACCTATGTATGTCTGTATGAGGAATATTTTCAAGAGAGGAAGCCAAAAATATTTTTACCTTAAAGCGATTATTTTTGTATACATACATATATGTACGTACATGTGTGTGTATGTATTAA
>JAWMAG010000001.1:9482500-9512500 GCA_037013455.1 Ceratitis rosa | reverse complement strand
AGGAGCACCAGTTTTAGTCCATCAATCATGCTGCCCAACAGACATTCTGGTTTTGACTTTCCCTAGAGGGCTATAATTTCAATAGCATATTGCTTTACGTACAAGTATATACATATGTATGTACCATATGTATGTATTTATATGCATTTTCATAGGCAAAACCAAGAATGCATTTAGAGTTTCGGAATACAAATTAAATGCATTCGAATCTCAAATTAGGGTTTCTTTTGCCGCAAAATACACAAACGTGCCACAAACTGCTTCTGTGGCGATCAACTAACTGCATTGCCTTATAGATACATATGTACATATGTATGTACCCAGGCACACTCTGAATTGTCCGAAAACTCTGTAGGAGAACAAGTAGAACAGCAATCGATATTTGTTGCACTTTGTTGTCTGCAAAATCAATTTTCGGCATTTTGCTTCGCTTTTTTTTGGCCTGATAGACATGCTAATATTCATTTATTCATATATACAGCCTTGGCCAAAAGTATTAGGCATCCCACAAAAATACAAGTATTCTCAAATGTAGCTATCAAAGTCACCACTTCTTTTTGTAAATGTCTTCTTAAATGGGTGTTTAACTGTTGATTAAACGAATAAATTGTGTAATATTAAAAGTCATAGCACTCTGGGTAAGCTAAACCTAAAAATTGTCATTTTCAAGAAATTCATAAAATATTTTCGCATTTAAAATTTGAAAGTGAAAGTGTAAATTACATTTAGTGAAAAGTTACCATTCTTATAAAAACAGTTCATATTTAGCGAAGTGCCTAAAAAATAGTGAAATTAGTTACGATGATAGAGTTAGAATTCAAGTTCTAAGTGAAGAAAGTAAGTCTCAGGTTGAGATTGACAATTTGGTGGGATGTTCGCGGTGTGCGGTCCAATGTGCTATCAGACGAATTGTGGAGACGAAGTCCCACAATAATAAATCAAAAAGTGGAAAAAATCGTCTAACCAGTAAACGAGAAGACCGAATACTTATACGCGAGTCTCTCAAGGATCGCAAAAAAACCTTCTTCTGCCCTTGCAGCTGCCCTTTCGGATGAATTTAGTAAACCAGTTAGTGCTCGAACAGCTAGAAGAAGACTTCTGTAAGCAGGTATAAAAGGATGTAAAGCCCGAAAGAAGCCGTGGCTCTCAGAAAAGAATAGGAAAGATCGTTTGGAATGGGCTCGCCGATACCAACATTTCACAGAAGAAGATTGATCGAATGTTCTGTGGCCTGATGAATCAAACTTCGAGGTAAGCTTAGCTAAGATCGTCTTAAAGTATTAACAGCCATAGCTTCTTACCCTAGAGCAATTTTGAAGATTTATTACAAATCTTATGAAAACATTATTTCTTCTTTTCTACAGATATTTGGAACACCTGGTGTGACGTTCGTGAGGCGACGGGTTGGGGAAGAATATCATGCAGATTGCGTGGTACCCACTGTTAAGCATGGAGGAGGCAGCATTACGATCTGGGGTGCATGGCTGCATGGCTGCTGATGGTGTCGGCGAAATTTTCGTTTGCGAGGGTCGCATGGACAGTCAAAAGTACACAAAAATGTATTAGAAGCTGTTCTTCTGCCTTTGTTAACGCGACACTAATTTAGACGGGGTTCAATTTCAGCCAATGACATTAAGACAATGCTCCTTGTCACTAATTAGCGACTATGATGCGCTGGCTTAGAGATAACAACGCTGTTTTGTTAGATTGGCCTGCACAGTCTCCAGATCCCAGCCAGAATCCCATTGAGCACATGTGGGCTATTTTAAAACGCCGCAAGATTAAGGAACACAGTATAACATCAAAAACTGCCTTAAAGAATGCTTTCATTAACGAGTGGTATGCTATAAGTGCGGACGAATGTGCAAAGCTTGTACGCAGCATGCCTAAGAGAATTGCTGCCGTTATTAAATCGAAGGGTGGACCTACTAAATATTAATTTTATTATCACTAATTCATTGTATTTTCACTGTTTTACTAATAAAACTTCATTACTCCGCTTGTTAAGACAAAAAATTCAGTAATTAGTGGTGTGTCTAATACTTTTGGCCAAGGCTGTATGTATATACAAACGAGTATATGTATGTAAGTACGAGTATATATTGCTTCGAGGTAAGCAACATTGTTTGGTTGCAGCCTGCGTGCGATTAGACAACAGCAGCAGCAGCAGAAGAAGAAAAAGAAGAGGAAGAATAAGAATGCTAGAAGAATGTATATTTTAATTCCTTGCAGTTGCACGATATATTCTTCTTGTGCTTCTGCCTCTTCCTTCGTCTTTGGAATTTACTTACAATTCATTTGCCATTCACATTAAACCAAATAAATAATATATACTCGTACATATGTATGTATGTATATAAGAATGTAGATATGTTTGTTGATGCGTAACTAAATCCCTCGCTTTGTTATTCCACATTTAACTACACACACACATATATATATGGTATACATACATACAACTCCTCTCTATCTTCCTCATTATACCACTTTGTTGTTGTAGCCTATCAACTGCAGTCGGCTGTCGGGCAGTCAACAGCCAGCAGCCAGCAGCTAAGAGCCAATATTGAGTCTTCGAGCAGCCAACGAGAGCAGATGTTTTTATTCCAAATCACTTTTGCAGCTTCTAATGCATTCCTTTTGTCTTGTCAGTCAGTATCTTTTTCGAAATCTTTATACATATATATTTTGTAGTT
Organism: Ceratitis rosa; assembly: GCA_037013455.1. NCBI lineage: Eukaryota > Metazoa > Arthropoda > Insecta > Diptera > Tephritidae > Ceratitis > Ceratitis rosa. Next base: position 9,509,807 of record JAWMAG010000001.1, on the reverse strand, counting down.
TTTTTGTTTTTGGCTTCTTTGTTGCCTCCTTTTATCACTACTTAGTCACCAAAAAAAAAAATAAATTATTTGTGATACTTTTATTGTTAAGCATCGCCGCTGTTATTGGATGCATTTGTAGCAAAAACCATAGAGACGATGTGGCAGGGGGAACAAGCACTAAGGCATCCTAAAGTGCGGCTGGCATCGGGGAGAGAGAAGAGAAGAGAAGACAATTATCACCATTTCGGTGGTCTGAAACAGTGATACTGATGATAGAATGAAATACAACTCTCAAGACAGCCGGTTCTACGCACCGGAGTTGACCTGGATTTTATCCGGCCAAGGGCTGTCACCCTTTCGGCGATCTAACCCCGTTTAGGTCGATAGGTAAAATTAATCTAAGAAGGTCAACGGAGCAACACCTCGCAGCTGGGTTGCTCTAAATCCTTTTTATCAGGGCTGGCGTCGAAACCAAGCCTGGTCCGATGGATTATTTCTGCTGCGTGTGCCTTTAAAGACTCCACCACTCTTGCACCTCGCTTCGGTGCAACCAGTGCAATGGTTGGAGCCATTTTAAGGTCTGTCACTGTCACTTCAGAGAGAGATAATGCTTAACATTATCTGTTAAGGATTTAACATTAACATTACATCTCAATTTTAATGCTTAACATTAACTGTTAACGATTTAACATTAACATTACATCTCAATTTTAATGCTTAACATTATCTGTTAACGATTTAACATTAACATTACATCTCAATTTTAATGCTTAATATTATCTGTTAAGGATTTAACATTAACATTACATCTAAATTTTAATGCTTAACATTATCTGTTAAGGATTTAACATTAACATTACATTTCAATTTTAACATTTAACATTATCTGTTAACGATTTAACATTAGCATTGCATCTCAATTTTAATGCTTAACATTAACTGTTAGTGATTTAATATTAACATTACATCTCAATTTTAATGCTTAACATTATATGTTAACGATTTAACATAAACATTACATCTCAATTTTAATGCTTAACATTAACTGTTAGCGATTTAACATTAGCATTGCATCTCAATTTTAATGCTTAACATTAACTGTTAGCGATTTAATATTAACATTACATCTCAATTTTAATGCTTAACATTATCTGTTAACGATTTAACATTAACATTACATCTCACTTTTAATGCTTAACATTAACTGTTAGCGACTTAACATTAACATTACATCTCAATTTTAATGCTTAACATTATCTGTTAAGGATTTAACATTAACATTACATCAGAATTTTAATGCTTAACATTAACTGTTAATGATTTAACATTAACATTACATATCAATTTTAATGCTTAACATTATCTGTTAACGATTTAACATTAGCATTACATCTCAATTTTGATCCTTAACATTAACTGTTAACGATTTAACATTAACGACAGCATTTCTTTTCGGGTTAAAAGATATAAATAAATAAATAACGATGAATTTTCAACCGATCGATTGAAATATTTTGATAAGCGTGATATTTATCTTTACGATGCAGCCTTGGGTTACACGGCTAATGTAATCAGAGGCTACGATAGGCAGGTAGGCATATAGAAATAAATTTCACATAGAACTGAGATAGTATTAGTTAATTAATTATTTTAAGTTTCCTAAGCAATTATTTGAACAAATTTAAAATACCTCAACGCACAGCGCTTGGGCTTATAATAAGAAACTGTAATGCTCTTATTGTCAAGCGGCAACGCTGTTATTGGCCACAAAAAATAAAATAAAAATAAAAAAAAACAGAAAGTAGTTGAACAGCGCACTGAAAATAAGATAACTTCGAAACAAAAGCAAAAAAAAAAGTGTGCGACTTATTTTAAGGACCTTTTTAAAGGATAAATGGATTGTCGTTTACTTGTCGTCCGCAATTTTTCTTGCTTCCTAATTTTTTCCTGCTCATCTTCTGCAGTTTTTTGCTTTTTTTTTTTTGCTTTTTTCATTTCATTTTCTCTACTTACTTTCAGCTGAGTTATTTATGCATGTATGTATGTATGTATGTATGTATGTATGTATGTATGTGCTATGTGATGTGGGTCCTTTATGCGGCCGACACTGAACGTTTGATAGTAAATTTGAAATTGTTGCTGATTGCACTTTAAATGACAAGCGAGATAGGGAGTAATTGGGATTTGTGCGTTTGTATAAGGATGTGTGTGCGTTTTTTCACTTTTTCCAAGGTGGGCAAGCAGACAATAGCTGTTTGCGTTTTTTTTTTTGGTTGTTTCGCCCTTCATTTTTGTTGGGTAAATTCTCTTGAGATAAGCATTTTATCTGGATATACATAGCTGTTGGGCAGAAAACAAAAAAAAAAAAATAAAATAAAATATAAAAAATTGGGTATGTTTAATGTGCTCCAAACTAAGTGTTGAAAATATTTTGGTATTGAAATTGTGCAGAAAAAGTTTATCAGTTGCTTAGCCTTTTATTCCCACAATTATGGTAGGGTAAGATAATACAGTCATGATTTCACATTTTCTTTTGGGAAATCCCGCTGGGCGATACACGTGAATGTAGTATGTGTGGTGGTTAGGTTAAATTAAGTTGAACTAACTGACCCATCGAGTCTTACTTATATGATACTACATTTTACCAAATCCACTATATTCCACTGAACTGCACTGCTCTACTCTTTATTGTGTGTCTGCTTTTCTATATGTTAATTGAAGTTGTCGCTTGGGTCATTTGCTTAATGCCTGGTCCAGGTAAGCATAGCTTTTGTCTACCGCAACACTAAAAGCTAGGTTTCAGACAGGGTGATTCCTTATCGTGTGACTTCTTCGTACAATAGATAATTTCTTCTATCTAGAACCAGCATCAACACCAATAATAATTTCAGCCTTGAAATCCAACGCATAATCAATCTTGTCAACAGGTGATACTTTGGACTAAGTAGGCAATTGAAAAGTAAAGTCCTCTCCCGACGAACGAAGGCCAAACTCAACAAGTCGCCCATCGTTCCCGTCTTACTATATGGTACGGAGACATGGACGATGGCAACATCTGATGAGTCGGCATTAGGTGTTTTCGAGACAAAGATTTTGCGTAAGATTTATGGTCCTCCACGTATTGGGAATGGCGAATGCCGCAGCCGATGGAACAAGGAGCTGTACGAGACATTGACATAGTTCACCAAATTAAGCGTACCGAGCAGTGCAAGTAGAGAAAGAAAAAGAAAAGAAAGACCTCCACTACGTAGTAGGGATCAGAGGGAGAACGCCTGGTTTTACTTGGTATTTCCAACTGGCGTCAAACAGCGAAGATAAGAAACGAATGGCACGTTAAGGTTGTTTCGGCTATAATTAAGTAAGCTCAATCGTTTCAGGATTAATACGAAAGCAATGCGGCCGACCTGGGATAATAAAAGTCACGAGAGCTTACCTTGTTAAAAAGAAAGGAGATAACAACTACTATAGATCTTCTTACATGACATCTTCTAGTGGCTGGGTAGATACGAGAAAGATCATGAAACTTGAAGGTACTCGTTTTGGCAATGTCGCCTAGTTCGGTGGTGTAATTCGAAGTCTTTAGGAGTAGCAACCTTTTAAGGATTGGATTTTATAATCTCCTAGCAGGGGTTACCCAAGTGTTTTGATAGGACTAATCCTTGTATAGAAATATAATCAAGTTGGTGAGTTTCTGGTCACTATTAAACAACGCTAAAGATCTGGCCAATCAACATACAAGTGACGTGTGAAGCAGCAATAGGAACTAGCCGCCTAAAAATCCCAGAAATCCCAGAGTTAAAGTACTAAACCTACAATGCCACCAGGCACTAGCGACAAACTTCTTCCTCAGTAGGAAAGATTGGGTGGGGTTTTATGTGACCTCCCTAATAAAGAAGTTAGTTTCAAACTCAATGACTACTAGACTTTCTTCCAAGCAGAGATTGTAAGCATTGATAAGGGTGCCAAGTGTCCAACCGCTCTAACAAGGGAGTCTTTTGGATTCCCTGAAGACAGCCAATCGACGATTGAGGCAAAAACTGTGAACAGATCATTACGAGGTAACACAGTGCACATCACTTGGGTCCCAGGTCGGACAAATGAAAAGCAATGAAAAGACGTGTAAGTTCACTCACTTCCCCGCCGCTGGTGTGACTGACCTTTTAATGTGGTGGAAACTAAATTAAACTTTTAAGGTTCTGGAGCAATTACATCAACTACAGCCTTGGCCAAAAGTATTAGACACCCCACTAATTACTGCATTTTTTGTTTTAACAAGTGAAGTAACGAAGTTTTATTAGTAAAACAGTGAAAATACAATGAATTAGTGATAATAACATTAATATTTAGTAAGTCCACCCTTCGATTTAATAACGGCAGCAATTCTCTTAGGCATGCTGCGTACAAGCTTTGCACATTCAGCCGCATTTATAGCGTACCACTCGTTAATTAAGACATTCTTTAAGGCAGTTTTTGATGTTATACTGTGTTCCTTAATCTTGTGCTCAATGGGATTCTCGCTGGGATCTGGAGCCTGTGCAGGCCAATCTAACAAAATAATGTTGTTATCCTTAACCAACGCATCGTAGTCGCTGATTTGTGACAAGGAGCATTGTCTTTGTGCCATTGGCTGAAATTGAACACCGTCTAAATTAGTATCGCCGAAAATGCACGTTAACGAAGGCAGAAGAACAGCTTCTAATACATTTATGTACTTTTGACTGTCCATGCGACCCTCGCAAACGAACATTTCGGCGACACCATCAGCAGCCATGCAACTAGGAAACAGATCATAATGCTGCCTCCTCCATGTTTAACAGTGGGCACCACGCAATCTGGATGATATTCTTCCCCAACCCGTCGCATCACGAACGTCCCACCAGGTGTTCCAAATATCGGTAGAAAAGAAAAAATAATGTTTTCATAAGGTTTGTATTATGTCTTCAAAATTGTTCTAGGGTAAGAAGCTATGGCTGTTAATACTTTAAGACGATCTTAACTAAGCTTAACTCGAAGTTTGATTCATCAGACCACAGAATATTCGACCAATCTTCTTCCGTGAAATGTTGGTATCGGCGAGCCCATTCCAAATGATTTTTCCTATTCTTTTCTGAGAGCCACGACTTCTTTCGGGCTTTACATCCACATTTAAACCTGCTTCGAGAAGTCTTCTTCTAGCTGTTCGAGCATTAACTCGTTTACTAAATTCCTCCGAAAGGGCAGCTGCAAGGGCAGAAGAAGATTTTTTGCGATTCTTGAGAGACTCGCGTATAAGTATTCGGTCTTCTCGTTTACTGGTTAGACGCTTTCTTCCACTTTTTGATTTATTATTGTGAGATTTCGTCTCCACAAATCGCCTGATAGCACATTGGACAGAGCACCGCGCACCTCGAACATCCCACCAAATTGGCAATCTCAACCTGAGACTTACCCTTCAAGTGGTAAATTTAAAAGCCACATTTGAGAGTACTTCTATTTTAGTGGGGTGTCTAATACTTTTGGCCAAGGCTGTACATTGTAGGTTCGTATGATTAAATTACTACCACTGTGGGGTATCATGGATTGCAGACCGACCAAGATCTTGCCAACTCCAAGAAAAATAGAATTTAGTTTTCTTGTAGATGTGTCCACAAGCTGGTAATGTAGAACCGGCATAGTGTAGAGCCTGTATAGAAGAGAACAAAGTGGGAGTGCCCGTGCATTCAACCGATTAAGAAGTCAAAACTTCCACAGCTTTATGGATATGGTCGGAAGAAACAAAAAACTCTTTGGCAAAAATTATGTTTGGGATAAACAGGACAGCGCAATGAGCATGTTGAGGGGCTTCGGTGACAACACTGGCGGTCGGATGCTCAACCACCCTTCGGCTTGGAATGTCAGGCTCACTGAGTATATTTCTGAAATTAAAAAAAAGCTACACATAAAAGTTCAGCGGCTTAAAACTCAATTTGTGGGTAGAGCTCTTCCGAAAGTCGTTTTGTGTGGTTAAAAGTGCGTTAGATATTCAGACTGCCACCCGCTTATGGCATATACTGCTGTGAGCATATGTGCTTATATTCATTATATACTTACATATGAAAAACTTACAGTGACAGAAGGTCCTTGTTGACCACCAAGCGAGTCTTCCGGTTTCATGAAATATTATTCATTCCTTTGCATATTGCAATTAATTTAAATAATACATACAATAAATAATACATACACACTCTCTTTGTTATGACCATCCTTCAGCTGCCATTTATGGTAAACTTCAACTTCAACTGCCACTCAAGAGGCAAACAAAGCCGCTTCCGCTTTCAATGACTTTGACTTGCAGAAATTGATCAGTGATTACGTAATTAAGAGCTCTGTTGTTTACCTTCAAAGAAGAATAAAGTAAAATGAAAATAATTAAGGCAGAGCAAAAATAAAATACAAAAAAAAACAAAAAAATTCTGCTTCCTGTGCTACGCATATCCTTCCGCATTCGAAGTTCACTCACTGCAACTCAGGCTGCTGTTGGCACTTAGCTAATTTATACTTTTTTCTGGCGAGATTGTAATCGGATATTTTTGCATTTTGACATTTTATGTAATCAAGGGAAAGAGCAGAAAGCAAATCAAAATAGAGAAAAGAACAAAAAAATAATAAAAAATAAAAAAGAGTATAAAAAACCAGTGGTTGAGGTACTGTCATATAACAACGTTTATAGAGTGCCTAAGCTCGGTCTCTCTAGTTGCCCCACAAGAAAAGTCCAATGCGTCAATTTTGGTTATTTACGTATCCCCTGAGTGAGAAATGTGCCTCGTCTCTGAAGAAAATCACCGTCCCCTTATGACTCGCTTCATTTTGTGATTCCCTCTGCCCATAGAGCACACCATTTAACCTAAAGGGAGCTTTGTCGGTGAAGAAAATTTTCGTGTGAAAATCGGAATCGGGAGACTTCTAGTTTTGGACCCATTCAATGAACGTGCAACGCGTGTGATGGTCGTTCGACTTCCGTCCTTGATCGAGTTGGATTTTGTAAGATCCCAAATCAAAATTTTTCCGCAAAATCTACCATAAAGTGGTTGGGTATAGCTCCAATTGGTGTACGCGATAGCGAGTGTACTCAATCGAGTCTTCTTCGTTACTTTGCTTCATAACACCTAAAGATGTTAGGGATGTGCATGAACTACTAGAACCGAGGTAGTGTCAAACCTGTCCATAGTTGTCGAATTACCGACTCTACTGGATGATTATGTCGATGTTTCGTGTGATGTTTCATGTGAGCCGAACCATTATTTTGATAATAAATTTGCACGATTAGCAAATGTAAGTCCCTTCGTTATGAAATAGCAAACCCGATTGGGTATAAATCAAGAAACACCTGACAAAACGACCGATTCCAAAAACGTATTGCCTCATTGAAAGTCACACGTTTAAAAAAAGCACCCTTTATACAGAATAATTTTTCATCTAAAGTAATAAAATATGCGAAAGTCGATTTATTTTTATAATTTTAACGTTTTTGTTATTATTTATACATGCCATTAGTATTATTATATATGACATCAAATTTAGAGTTACCAGCTAAAGAAATTTTGCTTCAAAATTAATTTTTTTGTATAATTTAAATAATTTCGATAAACAACTATTTTGGGCTTATTTAATTGAAATTGTTTTTGAATTTAAAGTAGAATAATGCAAGCCTCTAGAATTTTATAGTCAAAATGAAAGGCCGTATTATGGATAAACACTGCAAGGAAAAGGTAGGTTAGTCTGCAAAGTGGACTAGTTAAATACTAGTATTTTGAGGAGGAAAACATACTAGTTTCTTGCAAATCAGAATTATACTGGCATTTAAAAGGCAAAAATATATATACTACCTTTCAACAAACCAGTACTATACTAGTTTTTTTCGGTAAACTCTGAACTAGTTTGCAAAAATTCTATTACCAGGTGTGTTTGTTGAAGTGTGCCGGTGTTAATAGTAGATGTCGCTAGAAATATGTATAAATTTCTATGATTTGACATGTAGGTATGTAATTTTTTTCTATTGACATTAACCTACAAAAATACGCAAATCACAATCCGTCAAAATAATAGCGTCATATTTGTTTATCTCAGTGCTTATGTCGTGTTTCGTTCCAAGTAAATCGCATTTGCGGCATTCGTTGCTTTTCTTATTTCATCAAAAGAAGAAAGCAGCTGAAGCTCACCGGTTGCTGGTAGAAACTTATGGTGAACATGCTCCAGTGATTAGAACATGTGAGACATGGTTTCGTCAATTTAAAAGTGGAGATTTCGATTTAACAGACAATGAACATCCTGGTGCAGCGAAAAAGTTCGAAGAGGAGGAATTGCAGGCGTTATTGGATGTTGATCCAACCCGATCGCAACAAAAATTGGCAGAAACACTACATGTGACTCGAGGAGCAATTCGCCAACGTTTAAAAGCCATGGGAAAGATCCAGAAGTATGGAAAATGGGTGCCACACCAGCTGAACCAGCTGAACGATAGACAAATGGAAAATCGAAAAACCGTTTGTGAAATGCTGCTTCAACGATTCGAAAGGAAATCTTTTCTGCATCAAATTGTCACGGGGGACGAAAAATGGATTTATTTCGAGAACCCGAAGTGAAAAAAATCCTGGCTTTCCCCTGGTGAAGTTGGCCCACCGACTGCAAGGCCAAATCGCTTTGGCCGTAAGACAATGCTCTGTGTTTGGTGGGACCAGTGTGATGTGGTGTACTATGACAAATGATCAATTTGAATCATGCGTTGATCGAAAAGCGGTCGGAACGGGCCCGAAGACATGGCAAAGTTATCTTGCAACATGATAACGCGCCGTCTCATATCGCTAAACTGGTGAAAGACACATTAAAAACACTTAATTGGGAAATATTATCGCACCCGCCGTACTCTCCAGACCTCGCCCCGTTCGACTATCACCTTTTCGCATCGATGGGACACTCTCTTGCAGAGCAGTGCTTCGCTAATTTTTAAGAAGTCGAAAAATGGCTCGTCGAATGGTTTGCCTCGAAAGAGAAAAAGTTTTTATGGAATGGTATCCATAATTTGCCTGAGAGATGGGCGAAATGTGTAGAAACCAATGGTCCATAATTTGAATAAAAAAATTTTGAGATTCCTCTGAAAATTAAGTGTTTTCTTTATCGATTTTTGAAAATCTGACAATAATCTGGTAATAATCAGCGACCCCAAAATCCTCCAAATACCAAATTTTATGAAATATTATTAATTTAAAAATAAATTATACCACCATGTTGGATCCACCATTTTAAACTTTAAAACTCTGACATCAGATTCATAATCAGCGACCCCAAAAACCCTCCAGATACCATTTTCTATAAATTATTTATAATTTTTAAAATAGATCTTGACGCTCCTAAAGGTTGTTTTCACCCCTAAAAACCATAAACAACTTGATCTATCTAAACGGTCAGATAAGGGTATTTTTTTGTGGTCCTGGTTTCTGAAAATGTTTGATTTTTTCGTGGGTAAAAAATTGTGTCGGACGGTGATACATATATTGTATTTATAAAATAAGCAAAGATAATAATTTTCATTTAGTTTTGCTTAAGATAGGTGAACAGTAGAATTTAGTCGATCTAGTGAGGCGAACTAGTTATAAACTGGTTTTAATTTGTATATATGAACTGGTATTTAACTAGTATGAAGCTGATGCATATACTGGAAACTGACAGTTACCTGGATATCGTCATTATGGCAAAAAATACCAGTTGCTTATATGAAAAATATATGAAAAATTACCTAGTTTATGTAAAACTACAAATCAATTAGATTCTAGTTAACAACTAGTATTTTTCGATGCAGCGAAATTAAGCAGTTGAATCAAATTCGTCATTAAACATTTGATTTTGCTGTTGGTGTAACCTTATGCTCGGTAAATCTTGCTCTGGTATTACTTACGTACATATTTGTGTATGAATAATATTTTATATTCGTAAAACAATAAAGCTCAATGCATATGCGTGTGTGTGTGTTTCAGCGCTCGCTTTGTGCGAAAATTGAGTTACTCTTGTGTTTTTTTTTGTTTTTTTGGCGTTCCGATGGATTTGAGTAATGTGTGAATGAAGTGCTTCGCTGAGTCCTGACAAGCTGGACTAAAGGTACAACTAAACGTACACATATGCGTATGCATACACATGTACACATACACGTATGTATGTATAAACTCGCATGCATTCCACGCTAGGACATGTACATATGTATGAGTTTGATTGTATTCGGCATCAATTACTATCCCGCGGCTTTTCATTGGAGCCACCTTTGTTTCACGCTTTCTACCTACAACAAACAATGAACCTCGTCATCATATCGAGCACAACATACACTAACATATGTATATGGTATATGTACTCGTATGTATACATAAGCAATGTATGTATAACAATGATATTCTCACAATTTTCCACACATCCCTTACACATATGTATGTATGTATGTATGTATGTATATGTAGCTGGGCATAACATAACTATTGTTCACTTGAAATTTATCACACAAAAGGTATTTATGAACTATTTCTATTTTTCAATTTTTTTTTTATTTTATTTTTATTTTTTTCTTTTATTTTTGATTTCGAATTGCTGATTGCTCTTTTCATATTACACGTATGTATGTATGTATTTTCATATCAGCAGGTATGCATGCATTTGTGTGTGTGTGAGTGCTCTTCCATTTGATTGGCGTCACACTAAATCGTCATATCCTTTACAACTACAATTTGTTTTTTTCTTATCCTTAGACATTGGTGATTGTTCACCGTATCGTCCTTTTCTTTTATTGTGTCTGCGAATTTTTTGCTTTTTTCTTGTTGTTTTACTTTTTTATTTCGCACATTTATTCCTCACAATTGCTGTCAAGGCAATAATAGTATTCGCGTGAATTGATATATGCAATTTATGTTATAAAAATGTCACTTTGGTAATACACTCAACGTGTGGTGTCCTTGGTCCTTGTAGACAAAAAAAAAAAAAAATATTTTCAATTTTAGTTTTTGATTGTTTTCCACATCGGCAATTTTATGCTAGTGAAATTTTTGTGTGTGAGGGAAATGGATTTTATATATTTCTATGTGTGTGTAGTCCTTGTGTGAAAATTTGTTTATTTTCCATAGATTGTACATATAAAAGCTTTATAGTTGACACCAGTATGGAATGGCTTACAGTTCGAGTTCTCGATACTTAATTCCTCTTCTTATATGCTCGCCACACTCCCTGGAAACGTAAGCAGCCCTTCTGTGAGATGCGGTAACCAACCCTTGTGGAGTTTGGGATCACAGCTAACAGGCAGAGAGCTTTATTAGTGACTCAACAGTCTTTTTGCAACAACTGTTCCTCAATGATGCGCCTGCTGTCTTGTCGTCAGCGGCTAACTATAAAACAGAAGCCAAAACGTAAACCTACTTAGAAACCAGTTCTAATGAAAACAAATTCAGCCTGGAAATCCAACACAGAATCAATCTTTCCAACAGGTGCTACTTTAGACTGAGTAGACAATTGAAAAGTAAATTCCTCTCTCGGCGAAAGAAGATCAAACTCTACACGTCGCTCATCAATACCGTCCTGCTATATGGCGCAGCGTCATGAACGATGAGAACATCTGATGAGTGCTCGCTAAGAGCTCTCCAAAGAAAGGTTTTGCGTAAGATTTATAGTACTTTGCGAATTGGCAACAGCAAATGGCGTTGAAAAAGTTTAGCGAACCAAGAAGCAGCGGCCATGTTAGCTAAGCAATGTGACGTGGGAGCCAAGCCGACAGTTTTTTTGACGACAACAGATATTTCCTCATGTCCTCGTTCATTACCAGACCTATTCGCATTACTTCTTTGCCAAGCTTGAATAAATCACACGATATAGAGTGCCTGAAACCTCTTTTAGTATCGAACGGCTCAGAGAGATCATTCCCAATTCTGACTGCACTGCTGGTGTTGTCCCGCGTCAGTTTACATAGCCGGGGTTACCGAAATCTGACATAGCGTGGTAGAAACAGCTCCCTTTCATGCTATCGAAGGCTGCTTTAAAATCGACAAAGAGGTGGTGTTGGTCGATTTTCTTTTGACACATCTTTTACAAGATTTGGCGTAAGGTGAATGCCTGGTCAATGTTGGAATTACCAGATCTTAGCCTTACTGATAAGGTCCAAACAGCTTGTAGACGGTGGGCTTTAATCTTTCACACAATATGCTTGATAGAAACTCATATATACCATACGCGGGTTCACCCTTTGGTAAGAGCACACTTGAGTTCCAATCGGGGGGTATGCTTTCGTCCGACTATATTATGCAAAGAAACGACTTCATGCATCTTGTTAGAATTTTCGGGCGTTACTTTGGTCGGTCAGCTTCTCAAGCTCTCATATTCTCGGATTTGGTGGCTTTTCCCCTTTCGTCTGCAAATGCATCTTGCTTTTATCTTCAGCTCTTTGGATCTATCTAAGTTCACACGTGTTGTGGTCAATCGCATGGTTGCCAGGTAGACAGTCTTATTCTCTCTACTTTAGTTCGACATTTCTTGTCGTATAAGCTCTTTTTCTAGAACTACGCTTCTACCGAGATGAGTACTCTCAGAGGGCAGGAGTAAAAGCTGAGTAGAAAACCGTTTGGCTGTCTATTGTGATTGTAGCTTTTCGACGTTGAACTTTCCTAGTGTTTGTTGATGGACGTTCTTTGATACACAGACGCGCGTGCGTATCTTCGCTGCGACAAGACGGTGATCCGAGTCAATGTTAGGACCTCGGAATGTACGCGCATCTTCAATACTGGGGACATATCTTTCATCAATCACAATATGATCGAAATGATTGTGAGTTTCCCAATCAGAAAACCTAGTACTATGGACATACCATATTTCGGGCCCCGGTCGCAGTCGATCAGCCCCAACCCGTTTGAAGATGTTTCGCCATGGAGGCAGATGTGCCGAGGACACCGTCTTTAAAGTCGCAAAGCACAATTTTCCCTTCGTGGCGGGGGCAGCGATCATACGCGCATTCTAGGCGCTCGCAGTAAGCATCCTTGGTCATATCGTCCTTCTCCTCCATCGGGTTGTGGGCGCAAATCAGCGACATGTTGAACAATTTTACTTTGATGCGAATTGAGGTGAGATATTCATGCATCGGAGTGTATGCCAGTGCTCTCTCCCACCATAAAAACAACATCAAATTAGCGCTTCTTTATATGACCTCTGTAGTAAATTTCTGAAAGACCTACTTGCTTGCGTCCATGTCTCGTCCATCGCACTTCTTGGACGGCGGTGATGTCAACTTTTTCTCTTTCCAGAACGTTAACCAGCTGAGCAGCGGCACTTTGCCAATTAAGGGACCGGACGTTCCAGTTGCATGTCCTCAAATCGTGATCATTAAAACACTTGCGAGAGTCGTCGTCATCTCATCCTTATCCAAGGTTTTAGTTAATTTTTCATTGGAGTTTACGTTTCATGCCGAATTCGGCCTCTCTCTATAGTTCGCCACCCAGGGGACATTTGGTCTAAGGCCGGAGCTGCTTGAACCATACGAGGTGTGAAAATTAAGTAATGGGACTGATTATATTGTCGCGGTTGTGGTGAGTTTTAGTTTAAGTAAAGCTCGCATGAGCAAGTCGAAGGTGAAAACATTGTTTGTTGCCTTTTTTGATAGCCGTGGAATCGTCCACAAAGAATCTCTTCCACCGGGGCAAACCGTAAATCAAGTCTACTAACGCCAAGTACTCGAAAGATTGTGAAAATGAGTCAACAGGGTGCGCCCAGACATCGCTCGTAACTGGATACTTCATCGCAACAACGCGCCGTGCCACACCGTCCATAGCCTGTGCCAGTATTTGGTCTCTAAAGGGATCCGAGCCGTGTTGCAACAACCGCGTTATTCGCCCGATATGTCACACTGTGACTGTTTTTTGTTCCCTGGAACAAAATCGTTGGTCAAAGGAACCCATTTTGAGTCGATTGTGAACAACCAGGCGGTCGAAGCATTCCAGAAATGTTACGAAGCATGGAAAACGCGCTGGAATCGTTGTATAGCTGCCCAAGGAGACTACTTTGAAGGGAATGGCAGAGTTGTAGAATAATTTTGAAATATACGGTTTTTATGGCATCAGCACCATTACTTAATTGCCACACCTCGTATGTAGGAGAGTCGTTTCGGGCCACACCGAGATGAATGGCAGTCAAAAAATGTCCTCATTTCGTGTGAACTTCTACAGGTGACGCTGTCCTAATTACTTTGCTTTCAATTAATTAATTGTTGGATTTATTTATTTTATTTTTTTTTGTTTAAAAAACTATTTGGCCTAGAAAATAAATATTACTCAATCATTTTGTTATAGAAAGTACAAAATAATCCTTCACTGCATTGACTGCAACCTTCACTGAATAAGGTTTTTATTTTATTTTATTTTTCTTTTTATTGATTTTTCAAAACAAATGGTTATGATTGTTTGAAAATGCATACATACATACATATATACAATAATATATTAAATCTCATAGTCGCTTGTACATATATACTTTAAGCCGCATTTATTTTATACCGCTACAATGTCCTTATGCAGAGCATAACAAAATATATGAGGGGCGTTCCAACCCGTAAAGCAGGGCGAGCCGAACACATGTCGGCTTTTGCCAGTTTATCCCGCTACTCAATCAAAGTTCAGCGACTGCCAGCAAGCATATTGTTTCGTTCGTTCCCCTTCATACTCGTATGTACTACTGCTTTTTTTATTCCTTTTCCGTTTTTTCGTTTCATTCATTTATTACTATTTTTTTTTTCTTTTTTTTTGCTTGTTCCTCCGACTTATTTACTGATCAATTATGAGGTGTGCAGTGTAAAGGACTTAAATGTTTGTATGTACTCGTACATGTGTTAGTTTGTTTAAGGGTTTTCATAAATCGCCATATGGTGTTGTTCGAATTGTTGTCGATATTTGTTGCAATAAATATTCTTTCGTTTTGCTTTTGTTGTTGTTGTTTTTATTTTTTATTTTTACTGCTGTCGAAATTACGTGTGATTACTTTTTGGCCGCCTTAAACGATAAACTTCATTGATTACAGAATTGTTTTTTTTTTTATGAAGTGCTCAATAGGCAGGCAAACAGACGGCTAATCTTATATACATACATACATGCTACGTGCATGTCCATAAACCTTAAGGCTTGTTGTAGAAAGGATCAAAATATTTTGAGATTAATATCAACACTGACAATGTAGTTTTACGCAAGGAATTGCTGGTCAATCAAATAAAATAATACTAACATATGTACATACCATATATGTATGTGAAGATATATTAGGTCAAAAGGTAAAAAGTTCGTTCGGTTTTTTTAAGTAATTTTTCAAAATATGATAACTTTGTATAAATTTGTCCGATTTAAGTCAGATATACGGCGTTTTGTGCGTAAATTTGTTGCCAACGAGATGCCGACTTCATTATACTCCTCTCGAAAAAGGCTGCATCCCTGTTGGCAAAAAACTCGGAGAGCCACTTTTCACAGGCCTCTCTTGAGGTCAACTTCTCACCATTAAGCGCGTTTGCCATGGACAGGAAATGATGGTAATCACTTAGTCCTAGGTTCAGACTATAAGGTGGGTGCATTGGGACCTCCCATCCGAGCCCCTGGAGCCTCTGACGCGTCACCAAAGACGTGTGTGACCTGACGTTTGCCCTGATGGAACACAATTCGGCCTCTGTTGATCAAATATGGCCTCTTCTGGAAGAGTGCTGCCTTCAAGCGGTCCAGTTGTTGGCAGTAGAGGGCCGAATTGAGCGTTAGGCCATAAGGGAGCAGCACGTAGTAGATGGATGATTCCGTGCCAATCCCACCAAACACACAGCAAAACCTTCCTGGCCGTCAATCCTGGCTTGGCCACCGCTTCCGCGGGCTCACCGCGTTTCGACCACTACCGATTTTACTTGACGTTCTCGTAAGTCATCCACTTTCCATCGCCAGTCACCAAACGCTTCATAAATGGGTCGATTTTGTTGCGATTCAGCAGCGATTCGCAGATGGAAATTCGGTCCATCATGTTTTTTTGGGTTAGTTCGTGTGGCACCCAAACATCGAGCTTCTTTTTGTATTCAAGGTTATGCAAATGGTTCCAAACAGTTTTCTCTCTTATCTTTAGTTCCTCAGCAATTAAATAAGTGCTCACGTGACGGTCTGTTTCCACTATTTCCATGATTTTATCGCAATTTTCGACGACAGGCCTCCCGACTCGTGGTACATCTATGACATCGAAATTATCGGAACGGAACCTAGCAAACCACTTTTGTGCTACACGTTCGTTTACTGTATCGGGCTCATAAGCTAAATTAATTTTTTCAGCCGCTTTGGCTGCTTCTTCGCTTTGATCGAAGAAAAATTGTAAAATATAGCGAACTTTCTCTTTGCTGGTGTCCATCTTTGACGAGCTCTCACAACGTACTGAGTCCATCAATCGAAAAACTGTCAAAGACAAACTTTTAGCGCGAATAAACAGGTTTTCAGTGCCGTATAGTATGACATGATGCGATACTAGTAACACTAGTACTATGAACAATAACGCCAGCTCTTAGATTAAAACCGAACGAACTTTTTACTCGACCTAATATGCTATAGTTCCCCGCTGATTATATGATAGTTATGATTGTTATTTCACAATATTAATTATTTAATTAAAAAGAAAACAAATTATTGTAAATTCACTCACTTTTTGGTATTAAAAAGTACACTTCTGCTGCCGTGATTAATTTCGCACAATTTGAACGTCAATAAAATAATTTTAATAATGTTTAAAAAGGATTTATCTGCGTGAAAACGGATTTTAAATGAAAGGTTATTAAATCTTTATTGCCTGTCTATGAAAAGCAATTGCAAAATTAAGCACATACGTACATACATATATGTACTAATTGTACAACCAATATGTAGGACACACAGACAAACAGACCGACCGACCGACTGACGAATATAAAGTACATTATCACAACATTGCATCGCAATAATTTTGCATACTAATAATAATAATAATAATAATAATAACAATAATAACAATTGTAATAATGTATTACAATATATATTGTCCAAGTATGTATGTCGGTATGCGTGAATATGTAGGTATATTTGTAATTGTATTATGCGGAAATTGGATCGCATATATTATGAAAAACAAGGTTAAAAGCACGCTATTGATGTATGCCCACACAAAGCGTATATGTATGTTTGTTGGTATGTACACAGATACATACATAGGTATGTGTTGGTGCGCATTTCTGCTACTCAATTTCATTATGAATTCCACCACAATTGCAATTCTATATGCGCTCGAGTGAATAAATCAAATATAAATTTACGCAGGTATGTATTTATTATTGGCTGTTGGTGGTGTTCACAATGCTGATGTATTAAACATTTAAAACAACTGTTCCGAAAAATACTAGTTTACAACTAGACTGAGTTTATATCAGACTAAGCAAAAATAAAAATTATTGGCTGTTGGTGTTCATAATGCTGATGTATTATACATTTAAAAAACTGTACCGAAAAATACTAGTTTATAACTAGACTAACTTGATATCGGACTAGTCAACAAAAAAAAAAAAAAACTTGTGCATTTTACGCCAGAAAATGAGATTTTAGGAGAAAAAATAATTACCAGACATTTATGTCGGACTAGTCCGAAAAGTACTAAATTGGTAACAGTTAAAAAAAAATTAAATATTAAAAAAGCTTTTGCTAAAATTACCCAAAAAGCTTAAAAAAACTTAATTTTTAACAAATTCATTTTATAAATCTGCTCCGTAATATTATTAAATATAATATTATATATTAAAATTATGCTTTGATATCGGACTAGTCACAAAAAAAAACTTGTGCATTTTACTCAAGAAATTGATTTTTTAGGTTAAAAAATAATTACCAGACATTTATATCGGACTAGTCCGAAAAGTACTAAATTGGTAACAGTTAAAAAAAATTATAAATGAAAAAAACTTTTATTAAAATGACCCAAAACGCTTAAAAAACCTTTATGTTTAAATAACTCATTTTATAAATTTGCTTCGTAATATTATTTAATATAATATTATATAATATATTAAAATCATAATTTAAAAAAGAAATTCATATCGATATATATAAAAGTGTTTTATTAAATATTTATAATTCTAACTCTTTTAAACTACTTTTAAGCAAACAAAAACGCAATTTTGATTCATAAACTAACTAGTAAATTTTTGGTCCATTTGTAACTAGTTTGCAGCTAGTATATATCTGTCTGTATTTTGTAATGTTTAACAAAACGGCTCAAAAAGCTTTAAAAAATATGTTTTTCTTATTTGCTTTTATTTAAAAAATTTGCCTTATAGTTATACCACACATACCTCTCCTGCAATCAAAAGTATTTCAAATCGATTTCGTTTACCGGTTTCGGTTAAATTTTATACACTTATATTTTCCTAATCTCCTTTAAATGAGCAAAACACTTATTTTGCTGCAAAATCAAACTAATAACATTTTGGTTCATTTTGGACTAGTATGAGACCAGTATACTTCTGTACTAAATGTGATAGTTGGAAATACGTGAAATATGTTCGTTTAAAAAATAACGATTTCTTGCTTTTAATACGCATTTAATATTTTTTGAAGCGCCTATGAAGCAGAATTTTGGTTCAAAGGCGTATTAGTGAATTTCTGGTCCATTTGGAACTAGTACGCGGCTAGTGTATTTTTGGTCAAATTCCAGTATAGATAGTACTACGTGGAAAACTCACTAGTTTCAAAATAGTTCCCAACTAGTTCATTTGACCACATTATAATTGTATAATATGTTTGTATGTCTGTAGGTCGGTATGTGTGTGCTCGCATTCACTATTGTTTCCGCCGGCCGTGTTGTCAGTTTTGTATTGTGTGGATAATTATTAAGCCTCAGCTGACACTTCAACACCGTACGCCGTTTTGGAGATTACTCTATCACACACACACACATATGCACACACACACACACACGCACACGCTCTCACCTCAGCACTCAGAACACCTCATAAATTTTGCGCGTATGATTCATAATGAATGCATAATAAAACAACAACAACAACAAAACCAAAAATTACTATAAAATTCAGCTGGAATGCAAATTATTTATTAGCATTGTTTTTCATTTATTTAATAGGGGATTTACGGTATTATTTTCTCGGCACTACCGAACAGTTGTTATCCTGTTGTTATCCTTGCCATGTTGTGTTCCACCATATGGCGTTGTGCTCATGTATTGAAACGTGTAGCAGTGGCGGCGGCTACGGCGGCGGCTACGGCGGCGGCGGCGGCAACCACGTTAATAATTTTATGAATTTTAAAATAAATACAGCGGCTGTGGCGGCATTTAATTGTATGCGTAAAATGCTTATTTTTTTCTATGTCAGGATAATCGTAGGAAAATCCGAAACAGGACATACGGTCGCTGGGGTACACATGTGCGCATATATATATATATATATGCATATAAATATGCTACGCATCACATTTCCTTCATTATGCACACCCCCTATAATTATTGGTGTTTTGTTTTAAATTCTTCTTCTTTCTTTTTTTTTTCAGCAAACTTTTTTTATCCTTCCACTCATTTTACTACTCCCTCCTTCCTGAACGAAGTATCAAATTTCAGTGATTTTTAGAAAATTGAATTTTGGTAAAATCTCTATTGTGCTGCGGTTGAAGCTGGCATTTTTGTTGTTGTTCACACAAATCAAATGAATAATTATTAAATTTCCACAACAAAAACAACTAGTAACAAAGGCGAGGTTGGAAAATGTATATATTTTTGAAAAAAGGGGCGGAAAATGATTAAATGAGCAGATTTGTAAGGAAGAAATGAAAGAAAAAAATACAAAATGTATAGAAAATGAAACAAGGAAGGGCAAAAAGGGGGCCGAATTTCCAAATTAAGGGAAATTGGTCAACTTTTGAGATCCGGAGACTAAAAGCCGACCATTGATTCGTGAATATAAATTTTTTAAAGAATTCCTCATGCCCAGCATATCAGTCGAGTTCTGATCAAAAAGACTACAAAAGTACTAAATTCATTTAAGGGCAGATCGGACTTCCAAGAGTATTTTTTAATTGATAAAAGACTAGATTCTTCGGTAGTTAATAATCCCAAAGGTCCAAAGAGTCCATGGCCTAGTGAGTGTGAAGGGACAGCCAAAAGTCTCCATGAGTCAGAAGTCTGCTTTATCTTAGAGTGTATAAAAATTTAGCTCCTTTAAGGTGTCTTTAAAGAGTCCATTACCTAGTGAATGTGGCAGAGAAAGTCAAAAGCCTCCATGGGACAAGAATCTGCCTCCTCACAAGGTGGATAAAAATTCAACCCATTTAGGCGTGTTTCCAAAAAGCCTATGGCCTAGTCTGCTTCTTCACAAAATGGATACAAATTTAGCTCCTTTAAGATGTCTCTAAAGAGTCCATTACCTAGTTAATGTAGAAGAGAAAGTCAGAAGTTTCCGTGAGACAGAAGTCTGCCTCCTCACAAGGTGGACAAAAAGTCAATAATTTGATCCACCTTCTCTGAGCAGTAACATATTAACACTCCCTGAGCTTATTTAAGGAACGACAAAACCCCATCTAGAGCGAATATATAGTGTCGACACAACGTTAGACATATGAAATATATGCTGGAAGATCTTCATTTCGGTAAGAGCCCTACCTGTATTCAGATCTTTACCAATGGTAAACCTAAGAAAATTTAAAAAAGCTTTTATCAAGGTACGTTTTAGCTGGTGGAAATGCAGTTCGTGCGTTTGCTGAAGTGTTCTGGGTACGAGCTTAGGATTTAGCTTACTATTTTAAGGCAGCTCCAGAGCTGGAATATCTATAGCGCCGTGTATATCTCGAAACTTAAAATAAATGTGTCCCATGACAATCTATAAGTCTTTTGAAGCTACTCAATTGCAGTCAAGCCGTCTAAAAGTGTCAGATCACCAGGCTCGAGCTGTAAATTACTACATTCGGGCACTCGGGTTGAGGCAAGGAGCTCCTTTTATAGCGAGAATTTACTTGAAACGCTTAATGCTGACAGTAAAGACGCAATTGCTCTAGATCATTCAGAGATTGAAAATTTCACAGCGGACATAATAAACTTAAGTTTTTGGAACATGGGATAGAGATGTCAACAATATCCCACATGGAATGGTCTGAATGTGGAGAGTCTGAAGAGCACTCGCTCTAAAAGAGCTTGCATTTCGACTCACGGAGGTTAAAATTTTTCAAAGCTTCTAAGTTTATGCTAATTGAACTACAAGTCTTGAAGAGATCCAAGCATTTGTTGAGCTTGTTTGGAGCTCGGTCATCGGTTGTCAACAGATGCAAGAGTAACCAGTCCAATCTGGACATTGGTTGAAGAAGAGGCCTGACCCTTCACTCCTTCAAAACAGGACCTCCATATCCATAATAACCGGAATGAAGGATGATGGATGGTGATGGATAATGGTTTCCGACACCGTTGTAGGGACATATGAAGGTGAGGAGAAGTCCATTATCCCTGTCAGTTTGGGAGTTCAAGAATTTACCCATAGTAAGAGTTGCCCGTCGTACCAAAACGATCCGGATCGGACAGCCAAGGATTGTCACATCCACAATAATACCTGAAAATGAATTCGGGGAATATTTTTGAGGTAACAACAACAACAACAACAACAACAACCACCACAACAACAACGACAACAACAACAACAACAACAACAACAACAACAACAACAACAACCACAACAACAACATAACAACATAACAACAACCACAATAACAACACAACAACAACAACAACAACAACAACAACAACAACAACAACAACAACAACCACAATAACAACAACAACATAACAACAACAACAACAACAACAACAACAACAACAACAACAACAACAACAACAACAACAACAACAACAACAATATTAGAAGTTCGTAAAGCATTGCCGTTAACGTTTCCACGGTAATATTTACTTCGACTGATTACAGAAGCAGTTAAGGATCTAGTTGGTTTCATAAAATCCATTAAATGGTTTGGGCAGCAAAGAAGGTGAGAGAGGTAAATCAGTTTTCACAGGCTCCTCACTATAACTATCAAAAAGGGCCAGCAAACCTAAATGCGCTAGATCAAGTTTCCGTTAATCTTTCTTTTCTCCTCTCTCTTCGATCCCGGTGCGGTGAACAAACTCAAACTACCACACACAACAAGCTGAGCTCGTCTCTACGATGTACAAAAGCAAATACAATGACCAAGAACTGTTGGTGGCCGACAAAGAAAGAAAGGTATGTATATAGTGTACTACATGGTAGTCATTACCCTTTTGCTGTTGTTGTTGCTATTGTGGTTGTTGTTGCTATTGTTATTTCAGCTATTTTGCTGGTGGCAAACGAATTTACCCAAATTAAGCCGGGGGAATTAGTCAAAGGCTCACATAAATTATGCCAATTTGTTTGGACTTCAAACGCAAACAGAATAGACCGCCGGTGGTGAAGGCGATGGTCACAATGTAGGCAATGTAAGCAATGGCAATGGTGGTGGTGGTGGCGGTCGCGGTGATTAGTAGAATAATCTAAAGTCACCAGCAGCAGCAGCAGCAGCAACAGCGCCACTGTCACATATGGCATTCCCAGCGACGGAGCCTTTGTAAATACAAATTACAAATTTATATGCATTCACAGTGGACTTTTGGTACAAATTTATTGCTTTTGTACATTCATACATACATATGTACACATGAGTACATACCTCTATACATACGAATATACATAGTTATGTATTTAGATATGAATTTATTTTGTTAGTTTGTATGTTCATTCACTATGATTGCATGGGGTATAATGCAGCAGTAATGAAGAAACAACAACAATGCATACGAGTATACGTGTATATATGTGGTCTCTCTGTGCCTCTCAGTCTAAGTCAATTTATCGTAAACCACAAAATGCCTTTGGTATATAGTATATAGTATAGTCTAGTAATAACAGTATTGTTTGATTAAATGCTACATTTAGGAATGTCAATAAATATTTTCATGAGTGCATGCATACATATGTGTGTATGTTTGTATGTATTTACATACATTGAAGGATGTGGGTGGTGGCTAAACTTCAAACATTGCATTTGTTTTGACAAAGCTCTATACATGCAGCATGCTTGTTTATTTAAAAATCTTATCCCCCATCCGAGCTCCTGGAGCTTCTGGTGCGTCACCAAAGACGTTTGTGGCCTGGCGTTGTCCTGATGGAACACAATTCGGGATCTGTTGATCAAAGATGGTCTCTGCTGGATGAGTGCTGCCTTTAGGAGGTCCAGTTGTTAGCAGTAAAGGGCCGAATTGAGCGTTTGGCCATAGGGGAGCAGCTCGTAGTAGATGATTCCTTGCCAATCCCAGCAAACACATGGCAAAACCTTCCTGGCTTGGCCACCGTTTACCGTTTCCGCCGGCTCACCGCGTTTCGACCGCGACCGATTTAGCTTGACATTATCGTAAGTGATCCACTTTTCATCGCCAGTCACCAAAGGCTTCAGAAATGGGTCGATTTTGTTGAGATTCAGCTGCGATTCGCAGATGGATGGAGATTCGGTCCATCATGTATTTTTTGCGTTAGTTCGTGTGGCACCCAAACATCGAGCTTCTTTTTGTATCCAAGGTTATGCAAATGGTTCCAAACGCTTGTCTGGTTTATCTTTAGTTCCCCAGCAATTAAATAAGTGCTCACGTGACGGTCCATTTCCACTATTTCCATGATTTTAACGCAATTTTCGACGACAGGCCTCCCGACGCGTGGTGCATCTTTGACATCGAAATTACCGGAACGGAACCTAGCAAACCACTTTTGTGCTACACGTTCGTTTACAGTATTGGGCCCATAAATTAAATTAATTTTTTCAGCCGCTTTGGCTGCTTTTTCCCCTTGATCGAAGAAAAATTGTAAAATGGAGCGAATTTTCTCTTTGCTGGTATCCATCTTTGACGAGCGCTCACAACGTACTGAGTCAATCAATCGAAAAACTGTCAAACTGACAAACTTTTAGCGCGAATAAACACGTTTTCAGCGCTGTATAGTATGACCTGATGCGACACGTAACACTAGTACTATGGACAATAACGCCATCTCTTAGATAAAAACCGAACGAACTTTTTACTTTACCTATATTTTATCAAGAGTGAAATCATATACATACATATCGTCCTGTAGCCTGACTGACTTAAATCAAATTTTGACCACAATTATTTATGCCACACTGTACTCGTATGACCCAATCTAATAGGGTTATTGTTGCATTAATTTGCGGTGTGACAGCCAATGAATAATATTTCGCACTAAATTTCACTGACATTTGTTTGTCATGCCATAGATTGAAGGTTTATGAGAGTGGGAAGTAATAACAATGAATAATCTGCGGACATGTGGTGGCATAAATAATTATGTTGAGATACATATAAACATTATACATATGCACGTATTCTATGCATACAAATGTGAAGTAGAGCAGAAATCGTATTAGTTTACTCGCTAAAACTTACTCGCTAAAATCGCACTAGTCCGAAAAAATACCAAAGTGGTACCAGTTACAAAGCTTATTAGTAATTAGTTATTTTTATTCGATGTTAAATTGGAAAACTTTCATTTATTTTATTTTATACAATTATTTTCTATTGTTTATAAATATTTTAGTTTTAATTTTTCCAATCTCAATAATAAATAATCATATGGTTTGAGATAAAATTAATTTAAAAAAATTTTTGTTGAACATTTGAGTGCTAGAAATATTGTATTTCTTTTAATCGCTTCTTAAACGAGGTGAAAAATATTTTTGTTCACAACTGGACTAGTGAAATTTTCGGTTTATTTTGAACTAGTATATGTCTGGTCGAAAACTGACAGTTGTCATCTCAGAACTATTCCTGAAAAAATATGCATTTACTGACTGTTGTTTTTGTTGTAGCGGATCTGTGCTCTGACAGGTTCGGACCAAGTGGAAAGGGAGCCTAGATGAGTAGGTTTCAAGGGGCATGCAAAGGGGTGATTAGATGCATGTGGGGTACCATTGGCTGTGGAATAAATGCCTGGTATTTCGGAGTCAAGTCTAGATATGTGGGAATAAGCTCGACTGCAATATTTAGATTTTAATTCCAACAGTATTAATAGAGTTACTCGAGGCAGCTTGAGCACTTCGTCTACAGTAGGTGGTGCTTGGATACCTAGAACGCCGTTTAAAATCCCAGGAGATATTGCTTGCTCCTTAACTTGCAGCAAAGCTGTTTTGCTGTGCAAGTGATGCTCCGGCGACATCAGTAGGCTTTCTGTCACGGTCCTGAGGCTTTAAATACAAGCGGGGAGAAGACAAGAGTTTTGATACATGAAAATTTAATGAAAGCGGGTAGAGGACACAATCTTGTGGCGTGGCACCGCATAAATAATCTTGCGGAGCTTGAAAGTTTGGTCTCGAAACTCTACCGATGACTATCAGCCACGCAGATAGCGCATAGCCCATAGTGCACCTCTTCAACTCCGCCGGCAATGAGGATTCCTCAATGTTCGATATTAGCACTGGAAGGTTGACGGTGTTAAAGGCTTTTGATAGATCTAATGCTAGCAAGACCGATTTTAAGTGCGGTTGTGATACTATGCCCTTTTCGGAAGCCCTGCTGATGCGCTGCTTGGCTTAGTTGGCGTGTAAAGCAATTGTCTTTGCTACTGGGGAGAGGAGAGATATCGGTTGATAAGATTATCTCTTGTAGGCTGGTTGCTCCGCTGGCGGCCTCAGATATTTGGCATCAGCATGCTTCTACTGTAGAGGCTGATGGATTCAGAGGTTTTCACTTCGTTGCGCGATAATCCACTGAATATCTTCCCTGGAGAAATCAAGCGCCGCCTAGTTGGCTTTGCTTGGCAGACTAATTTCAATGCAGCTTTTAACTAGTTGCATTCGGCTGAAGGGCATATTTGCACATAAGTATGTATGTACCTATGTAATTTACAGTTAAATCTATAAATTTTACGATCATATAACCAACGGAATTGTCACAAATCACTAAAATATTAATTTACAACTACAACAAATGAATGTAAGTGCAAATGTACTCATTACAAACACACACACGCACACAAACAAAAGCAAAAATATGTATATGTGCATGCAGAGAGAGTTTATTTAAAGAGTATAATTTTATAATTTGAATGCACACAAAGGATAAAAACAACAAAATTCATACCAAATTCAGTTGGCTAAAATTGTAAGCCGATAAAATCCAAATTCAATCAGAGCAAATCCCAACTAAGCCAAAACAGGCGAGAGCTATAGTAAAACAACAACAACAACACCAACAACAGAAAAAAAATAACCCACGGCAGGCACACCAAAAAAAAGGGCAAATTTCAAAAATATGTATGCATGTATGGGTGTATAAATTGTGGAAAATTGGAAATATGCCACAAAATCAATAGAGATTGAGGAGCGTGAGGCGGCGGCGTGTGAGCACCAAAATCAGTAGGCATAGGCAAATTGGAAATGATTTTTTTTTCAATTTTTTTTTGTGCATTTTTAGCCAACAGGCGACCAGTCAACGTACCGACTCATCTGCTATACGTGTATGTACGTGTATGTATGTATATATGCGCTCAGCTCAGCTCAGTAGAGCTTAGCTCAAAGCAAAGTAACTGTAACAAATTGGTTTGAATTGGATTGGCGTAGAAACGTGTCGCACATAACACAAACAGTAGCAGCGGCAAAGGTAAGCAGCAGCAACCCGGCGGACGGCGCCCGAAATGGACTGGACTGTAATGTAATGTCGTCATGGCCATGAGCCTTTGGTGGACGTATTTTTAGCCAATGCCAATGCCAGCGTCGTTCAATGGCATTCATAATTGAATTGGCCTGGTGAAAAATCATTGAAGTGAATTGGCAACATGCAAAACAGGCCACGGAATTTTTTTCTTTTGTTTATTTAAATGGCAGTTTATTGATTTTCCAGCACTCCCTTTGCGCCCCCTTTGCACTTTGGGTTATTTGTAGGGCGAATCAAAGTATCGTTGCCTTGTTTTTTGTGGTCTTCTATTTGATGGAAATAATTTTTTTTCCGCTGTGTCCTTTTTGGTGCAAAAATTTTTCTACAGTTTTTTTTGCATTTTTTCTGCTTTTTTCTGCTTAATAGCGTAAAACATGCCTTTGCAATTTCCGTTCGGAGTGCGCATTTATAGATGAGTGTATGTGTATGTGTGTGTGTGTGTGTGTCGTTGTGTGGTCTAATCGAAAAAAGGTGTCAAAGAAGCCAGCAGGCAGCGTAGCGGTTGGAATGTTGCACAGTGGTGTGGGTTTGGCGATTTACGTGT
>JAWMAG010000001.1:9460000-9477500 GCA_037013455.1 Ceratitis rosa | reverse complement strand
GAAGTTCTCTATCTCGAAAGATTGTAGTGTTGCAGCGGTATGGGAAATATACCAGGAATTGCGACCGCCGTAGTTCAGCGATTTTAGCATAGTTCATCGAATTAAGACGCAGAGGAGTAGGAAGAACTCCACTCCACTCCACTCTACGAAGGACTTGGCTTCACTTAATATCTATAATTGGGTAAATTTATGTAATCCTTGACGAACAGTTTTGGTTCTAGAGATTGCCAACAAAGGCGTTTTATAAAATTTTAGTAAGAGAGATTAGTAATTGGATCTTCCAAACTACTGGTCTGAGAAGGAACTTCGATTTAGGTCTTCAAAGGAGTCGTGGCAGTCTAAACTTCTTCAAAACTCCCTCTCCCACTTTGTGCTGTGCTTAGCGAAGACCTGCGTTCTCGCAGTAATGCTGTAGACTTTCAGAGCCTGTTGCTAAAATCTCGTGCGGGGTCTTGCAACGGTGAAGTGTACGTACATGTTAAACTAATAATTTTCAACATTTTTTTAAAAGTTATCCATTTGTTTCAACTGCAATTTAAATAAAGTAATTTACGAAAGAAATTGGAGTTGGCTTGCTAAGCCATGCACGACCATTTCTCTTACGCTCTTCGACTCACAAACTCTCACATGCAATCTACGTAAGACAGCACTTTAGATGTCAACCGTTGCTCTTGTTTTCGTAGCACTTTCGCATGTATGCTATAATAGCTATTTTCTACAACATGCCACCCTACATATCTAGGGTGTGGAGGGGGGAGGGGAGTGGCAAATAAATGATACCCAAAGGGATTTACGCTGACCCCCATATTGAGGTGTTAAATGTGGCATTTGTCACGCTTCACCTTGCATTGATGCTTTTCGGGCATACAAATTTACAGAATTTACAAAAGTACACTTACAGTTTATCAGTACCTGAGTGGGTGTGTGTATATTAATTTGTGTACTGTTAAAACCCCCATACGAGCTATATATATATATATATATATGTACCGGATTTTCAGGCCGCCCAATAAATGTTTATGGAAATTTCTGCCGGCGATGATATCAAAAATCAAATACCAAACTAATTGAACGGCCATTTGGTGAACATCACCGATGTGTCACCGAAACGATTTAATAGAGTTGAAATCTCGAAATCTTTCGGAAATGGAAAACAGCCAAAAGGGGGCGGCAAGCTTTGGCTGGCAGGCAGGGCTGCACAAAGAGAGGATAGATGAAGTGTTTTATTGTGGCAAATTGCTGGGGTGAGAGGGGGGCGTTGGCGAGACATTTGCTATCTACGAGTACGTGTGTAGGGAAGTGGAAATGGATGCTCGAGAGACGTGACAAAAGTGAGATTGTAAAACTTAAAGACTCAATACATTAGTTGAGTGTGCGGGGGGGAGGAAAGCAGAAGCTATGGATTATATTAATAGCTCTGCCAGATATCCATTCTTTGTATCCTATGAGATATGCGGTTTTTGGATGCAATAAAATTAAAAATTATTTCAAAAGTGTTGAAATGAAGATTTTGAACTTGAACTTAAAGTAATTTCGACAAAGTGTATGGAGACTTTTATAACGGTAATATAGAAATTCTCATTCTCACGCACATTTATGCCAAACATTTGTAGATAAGCTACAGCATTTGGATCTATCTTGTGAATTTTTATTGGAATTTCCTCAAAATTATTGACTTCATGTAATTTTCACTTATCATAAAGTCGGGAAGTGGTGCATCATACATATAAACGATTATGTACACATATGAACATAAATGCATTTTAATACTTTCCGGCCTTTTATGAGCTGCAATGCAATGCGTTGTATAAATTTTTATGGGAAAAATGGTTGGGAAATTCGTGTGTCGAAGTGAATTTTCGATATGTGCTTGAAGAGTGCTTGTTTGTAGTTGGCAGTATGTATGAATGTATGTATATGTATGCTTCTGCACCCTCAAATACTACTCAATAACACTTATGGAAAATGTTTGAAATTTGTGAAAAATTCACATGCACATATACATTGGTATGTATCTCTATTGGCAGATAAGTAGTAGAATTATAGAGATATACAGTGGTGTTCACAAAAATAGAAACATCAGCAGCATTTCAGAAAGTTTAAAAGTCACGACAAAGAAGACAAAATTTCAGAACACTCAATTTTATTTAGAAATGTTTGAAATATTTTAGTATTTTAGGAGATTAAGTTGGATTTTTATTTATCGCCCCCCTTCGGCAGGGAATTTCAAGCCCTCCGAGTTCGTATCCGATATGAAAGAGAAAAGCTCCTCAGAAAAATCCATCGCCCATTCGGAGGCGGCGTGGAATAAACTGCAGATCTCTCTATTTCTTGGAAAAACAACATAACGCCCACTAAAAATTAGCAGAAAAGCCTGGCTCTGTTGCTCAAAAAATCGCTTCACTTAGAAAATAATCTACGTTTTGAGCGCTCAGGCGGATGAAGCAAATTGTCTCGAAAATTTGGGATTCAAAGTTGGAAGAGAGTCAAAAGTACACTCTCTTCTTTTTTACCATTATAAACATCGCAGTTTCATTTACAATCAAGTTAAGTGCCTTTTTTCGTCTTTTGACGCTAACTTGATATAACAGGTAAAGTCATGTCCTTTTTAAACTGATTATTCCAACGAAATAGAGGTCCTCCTTCTACCAGCGGGTACTACATCGAGAACTTTCAAGGTTAGAGTGTTATCAACCATACGGACAACGCAACATGGTCCGCGGAACGTACGTCAATGTTGTAGTATGTCTGTATATCTCGTGGAGATAATCATTTCGTCGTCTGTACCACAGACCACATACCTCACACCACAGACCTCCCTCCCGCGCATTCCCCAAGATACATAAATCATTCGCAAAATCTTTCTCTCAAAGATTCCCAAAGCTGGCTCAACAGAAAGTATTAACGTTGACGCTTCGGCGCTCTAAAAGATAAATGAGGACGGAAATGATGAGCAGCTTGTAGAGTTTTGTCGTTTCTTGTCGGGAGAGTATTTTAGTTTTTAATGAAAGGTCAGTACCAAGTAGCAGCTGTAGGATTTCCAGGCTGACATTGTTGTGGGTGGTAATTTTGGATCCAAGATAAGCGAAATTGTCTACAACCAAGAAGTTATTACCGTCAAAAGTAACGTGAGAGCCAGGACAGTTTAGAGGACAGCCGGATATATTTCGCCCTCTTCTCGTTCCATCCAGACCCATTCTCAATGCTCTCTCATCAAGTTTGAAGAAGCATAGTTGTTACGGCTAGCGGTTCCACTATCATCAGCAAACGTCTGCAACTGTATACTCTTGTAAAAGCTCTGCGGCTCCCCTTATTTTTTCCAGCATAAATTTGAATAAATCACACGTTAAAGACTCACTCTCTCGTTGAAACCTCTTTTGGCGCTGAACAGCTCGGAGAGGTCTTTCCCATCGTCTACCGTCGCTTTGTTGTTATTCTGGTAAGCAGCAGTCGTTATTAGAA
Source organism: Ceratitis rosa (assembly GCA_037013455.1). NCBI lineage: Eukaryota > Metazoa > Arthropoda > Insecta > Diptera > Tephritidae > Ceratitis > Ceratitis rosa. The sequence goes on along the minus strand of JAWMAG010000001.1, from coordinate 9,474,038 downwards.
CTGGAGCGTCTTATTCTGCGGTGAAGAGCTTATCTCCTTGGCCCCTACTAGAGTATACTCCGGTTTTGAAACCTTTAGTAAGTCACCGCATACTATTGAAGAATTTAGTTTTTTTTCTCCATCCTTTATTTCGGCCGCTCACTCTATCTACGTGCAAATACATCTTGCCACCTTTTCTATCTTCCAAGTAGGCAGTCCGCTACCTTTCCACTGCGACACGGCCATCCATACCATACCAACTTTTATTTTGGCTTTCTGCAGCGCTGGTTCATCGGGAACTTGGAGTACTATTCTATAGTTCCTTTATATAGAGTTTGCTGATGAGGTTCTCAGAGAGTAGGAATGCAAGCCGAGTAGATATCCATTCGGCTGTCTGCTGAGTTTGAAGCTTATCGATGTTCTGTGTCTCTTAACGGGCTTTCTTTGTCATCTAGAGCCATGTGGGTATCTTCGCTGAGACAAGATAATGGTCTAAGTCGATATAAAGTCCTTGAAAGTTATGCCGATCTGAGACACTGGAGATGATTCTTCACTCTTATCACCATATGATCAATTTGGTTGCGTGATATTCGATCTGGTGACAGCCATGTAGCTGTAGTGCTGAAATCTAGGGCTACATACTGCTATATTTTGGGGCACGACAGAGTGGTTAAGCTTCAGCCAGTTTGGAAATGTTTCGTCATGCAGACTGAATTTTCCGACTGTTGGGGGGAAGAAATTGTTTTGCCCACCCTGGCGTTAAAGTCGCCAAAGACAATTTTGAAAACGTGGCGTGGCTAACGCTCATAGATACGTTCCGGGCGTTGAAGGAAAGGAGCCTTGGTCAAATTGTCCTGCTCTTCTATGTTGAAGAACTTCACTTTGATGCGTTCAGTTACTGAAATAAATGCCCGTGCTCAATATGTGAGTATCTCTTCGAGGACCACTCTTCTTCCATCCTTGTTCCGTTCATTGCATTACTTGGATGGGAGTGATTTCAGCATTTAGTCCCACGAGAACATCAACGTTTTCCCTATTAAGGGAGCGGATATTCCGGTAGCATGTCCACAAATTAAGATACTTAAAAGATTTCTTGGGTTCGTCGTCAAAATGGTGGTCTCTCATCTGAGCCATATTGTTTGATTTGTTCACTAGGGATTTTTATGTGGCGCATACCAAAGCCTACGCAAAACCATGGTGAGTTCGCCTACTCACCTTAGCTCACCTCCATATAGGTAGATGTTTGTTGGCTATCCAGAGGATACTTGGTTTAAGACCGGAAAGTGTGAGCTGCTGATAGCATACTCCAAGGAGAATGACATTCAAAAATTGGCCTCACTTGCTTGAACCTCTTGGGCCATATCCTCGGGAGACCACTATGTCACTGGTATGCATATATTATATTAGGTCAAAAAAGTAAAAAGTTCGTTCGGTTTTTTTTGATTGATTTTTCAAAATATGATAACTTTGTGTATATTTGCCCGATTTAAGTCAAATATGCACCGTTTTGTTCGTAAATTTTGTTGCCAACGAAATGCCAACTTCATTATACCCCTCTCGTAGAAGGCTGCGTCCCTATTGGCAAAAAACTCGTCATTTTTCACAGGCCTCTCTTGAGGCCAACTTCTCACCATTAAGCGCGTTCGCCACGGACAGGAGAAAATGGTAATCACTTAGTGCCAGATCCGGACTATAAGGTGGGAGCATTAGGACCTCCCATCCGAGCTCCTGGAGCTTCTGGCGCGTCACCAAAGACGTGTGTGGCCTGGCGTTGTCCTGATGGAACACAATTCGGCCTCTGTTGATCAAAGATGACCTCTTCTGGATGAATGCTGCCTTCAAGCGGTCCAGGTGTTGGCAGTAGAGAGCCGAATTAAGCGTTTGGCCATAGGGGAGCAGCTCGTAGTAGATGATTCCTTGTCAATCCCACCAAACACACAGCAAAACCTTCCTGGCCGTCAATCCTGGCTTGGCCACCGTTTCCGCCGGCTCACCGCGTTTCGATCACGACCGATTTCGCTTGACGTTGTCGTAAGTGATCCACTTTTCATCGCCACTCATCAAACGCTTCAGAAATGGGTCGATGTTGTTGCGATTCAGCAGCGATTCGCAGAAGGAAATTCGGTTGGTTCGTGTGGCACCCAAAAATCGAGTTTCTTTTTGAATCCAAGGTTATGCAAATGGTTCCAAACGGTTTCCTGCCTTATCTTTAGTTCTTCAGCAATTAAATAAGTGCTCACGTGACGGTCTGTTTCCACTATTTCCATGATTTTATCGCAATTTTCGACGACAGGCCTCTCTACGCGCGGTGCATCTTTGACATCAAAATTACCGGAACGGAACCTAGCAAACCACTTTTGTGCTACACGTTCGTTTACAGTATCGGGCCCTTAAACTAAATTAATTTTTTCAGCCGCTTTGGCTGCTTTTTCACCTTGATCGAAGAAAAATTGTAAAATTTAGCGAATTTTCTCTTTGCTGGTGTCCATCTTTGACGAGCGCTCACAACGTACTGAGTCAATCAATCGAAAAACTGTCAAAGACAAACTTTTAGTGCGAATAAACACGTTTTCAGCGCCGTATAGTATGAGATGATGCGACACGTAGCTTAAGTACTATGGACAATAACTTAGATAAAAACCGAACGAACTTTTTACTTTACCTAATATTATATTTTTATGTTAATTTCGATTTTATTCTTCTATTTTTTTGTGTTTTTTTTGAGTTCCCAAAAGAGTTTGGCTCATCAGACATACTACTGCACTAATAACTACTACAATTTATTTGCCCACCACTGTAATTATATTTATGCACATATGCGGGCTATACGGTTTTGTGCTGAACACTGATATTTCCGAAAATTTTTATCTGGTATTGCACTCAATCATATACTCACTTTAATTGTTTTTCGTTGCACTTGACTGGCGATACTTTTCATGCATGAACGGGAATTTGTGGCAATCGGAATGAAAGCATGAAATGAAAAAAATAAAAAAAAAAAAAAAAATTCCACAAAAAAAAAAAAAAAACAAAAAAAAAATGAGATTAGAGAAACAAAAAAGAAAAATCGAAAAATGAGTTTTAAGCCGGAAAATGCATTAAGCACTTCAGGCGGTTTGAAGTGGAGAAACAGATATGCCCGAGTGTGGAGTGTTTGTCTGCCAACAGCAGCTGGCTGCAGGACGACTACTTAATGCAATGAGTGCGTTTCGTTTTGTTGTTTGAGCCAACAGCAATCAGCAGCGTGTCGGTGCTTCAGAAAATACTAAAAAAAAAAATGAAAAAAATATTTTCCATTATTATGGCACTGCTATAATTTTCAAATTTTGCTGCAAATATTTGCAAATCTTCAGTGTAGAATTTAATTTTGTGCAAACAAATTTTTGCGCGCCCTCTTTTCGTACGCTTTCTTGCGCTTAGTTTGAGGTAATGCGAAATTGTCTGCTTTTATTTTTATTTTTATTTTTATTTTTATTTTTATTTTATTATTTATTTTTTCAATTTGCAGATTTTCCTTTTTTTCGCGCTGTATTTGATATTCGAATTAGTATAAATTACCCGGCACCGCCACGCTTGACTGCGCGCGTCCATATTGTTATTGCTGCGCTCGCTATTTATGCTCTTTTTCTGCTGCCGCCTTTGCCACTGCTGTCAACTCCTCTGCTGCCGCCTTCTCTGCTGCTGTTTCTGCTGCTGGTCGTGGCTCCTTAATGCAATATCCTTTTGCAGCAATTTATTGATTTCCGCCTGTCCTCGCACCCACAATTCATTCATCCATATGCCACGATTTCGCTGTCCTTGTACCAATCCCGAACTCCGTGCTCCGTTCTCTGTTCTCCCTTCGCCGTTCACTGTTCTCTGGTCGTTTTTTTTTCTATTCCCGTTGGCGAGTGCAAGTGCTGTATTCTTTTGCTGAAATGGCTTAATAGGATTGCGTTGCAATTTATTTCGTTTGCCTTCAACACGCTCCATAAACTTATGTAAATCTTCTTGAACAGCGTAACGAATCGGACAAAGCAATCGATGATTGGACGATTGAGCAACAACAGTGGGCGGTGAGAGCGAATTATGGAGAGAAAAAAAAGAGAAATTGTTTAGTGACTTAGACTTTTTTCCAAGCTCAGAACTCGTGGTTGTGGTTCATGAGACCTTTAAACTCTTTCTATAATTTTCTAAAATGCATTCCCTAGTGTGGGGGTTTTGCAACCCCTTTTATATAGACCTCGGCTCTAGATCAACTTTTACTACTGCGGCGAGTTCGAAGTGAATATATATAATACCTTAACCCACTTGAAAGAGCCGACTGATCTTTGAACGTCCATTCAGGAAGCAAAAAAGAAGAACTCAGTTCTTTTCTAGCTTGCTCTTACCGGTGTTTTACCTTAGAATGCATTTCTAATTCCTCTAAGAGTACCAAAAATGACTTAACTGCTTACTGTGGTCCTTACATCTAGTCCGTCTTCGTCTACTGTACCTTACCTCTCGGCCAATGCATATCAAGTTCCCTTCTGGGATTCAGTCTCGCATTTGAGATCATATTATTTGCAATATATTGTGGTCTTAAGAAATCCTCATGTCTCAGACCTTCTATTTCTACCGAACCTTTAATGGGGAAGGGCTATGCATAATTGGCGTTCTTATAGCCGCTCTTATAGAAGCGATTTTGGATTGAAATCCCCCTCCATTTTGTGGTATGGCTCTTGAAGTTTTATGGTTTTATATGAGGAGCTTTTTATTTCATGTCCGAAATACACTCAGAGGGCTTAACATTGCCTGCCGAGGGGCAAGTTTAAAAATTATTGGTTTAACCAGGGCTGGAACACTGGATGAAATACTGAAGTTCGCAGTGCTAACCACTCGGCCATTGCAGGAGTCAGCAAAGGTATTCGGAAAGGCGACAAAAATGGCTTAGCCTGTTTACTGTGGTTCTTACTTCTAGCCCGTCTTCGTCCACCGTACTTTACCACTCGACCATTGCACCCAAGTTTCTACTCCTGAAGTTAAGTCTCGCCCTCGGAATATCATTTCATAAAGTATAATTTTGAATTATCAAATCCGCAAGTCTCTGCCTTTCTATTTCTATCAAACCTTCAGTGGCGAGAGGTTTGTTAAAAAAGAAATCCGGAAACGGCCTGTGAAGATACTTGGGTTAACCAAAGACGAAAGAACTGTAACTTTTCTTTACTATATGTCGTAGAATAAGACATATTAGTCAAGAATATTTCAAGCATCTTCATAAAATCTCCAAGACTGTCTTCATTAGAAGCGTTATAGCCATTGGCAATGACTCTGCGACCACTAAAACCGGTTTTGAGCGAGGCAGATACAAGGGTAGGCTTTTACTCTCCAATAAAGAAGGTCTGTCTTCCAAGCACAGATTATGGACTTTTTTAAAGTGCTACCGAATTAAGAAGAGAATCTATCGGATCCCATAGAGAAAGCCAAGGAGCTATGAGGCGATTAAATATACAATATCAACGCAAAGTCTATGTACGTCATAGCACAGAAGGAGGGAATACGACCATCACACCGTGACCTTTACTTTGGCCTCACGCCACACGGATGGCTAAGTTAATAAATAAGCAGACGCACTAGGTAATGTTCGGGTCTCCACAGAGGCTTTCGCTGCTGACTCCCTCAGACCTTTCAGTGTCTTTAAATGTTATCCCTAGAGTAACACTTTAGGTCGAATTTCCAACGTAGAAACCACCAATACATTACGCTGTAGTAGCATGACTGACCGAAGAGACCGAACAGACCGAACTTGTCATTCCTCGAAGCAATTTAGTAGTTTTGTGGGTATGATCTGTATGGATGAGGTATTACCGCCACAAGCTAGCTTAGGTGGATAGGGAGGAGTGCAGAGCTTGCACAGGAGAGGACGAAACGCAAGTGCACTACCTAGGCGGGTGTTCGGTCTGTAGGCGATTGAGACGTCATATTTTTCACGAGGCTCCCAGTTACTTAACTCCAGCTCTACGGTGATGGGCAGGTATTCTTGGAAGATCACTACACATGGTTAAGATGCACAGGAGAATACAATGACCCCGCACTATGTCTTAAGTGTGATTGCACGCGGTCTGGTTCTCAATCGAGATTGGCTTTTTGGAAACCCAAAAAACAATTCCGTTGTAGTTGGAATATCCATATTTCTGCAGAGAGTAAATGGAATAAAACCCTTGCTTTGATATTTGGAACCCTTGGATGAAAAAGTTTATTTATTTTTGATACCGAGGCCAGTATATTTCCACAAGCTTGAATACTTTTATGCTGGACTTGGTGGAAAGCATTTTTTTTTGTGTTTGAGAACATTCTGAGAAATAGTCCCATCCGAACTTGTGCTCGACTAAGGGGTAGTTAATGCTAGATTCAGATGTTTTTGGAGCAATGAAGACGAATCAAAGTCAACCTTCGGAGATTTCCATGTTCTAAAGTGATTCTTGCGGCCGAAACTCAAGTGATTCTTGACATTTCTTCTGCTTTGAAACTCACTCACTCTAAAACCCAAACTGAAACACTGTGCCAGCGTAACCGTTATCAAACCCCAAGAAATGTATTATTGAACGCCTTCGCAAAAGTGCAAAAGGACACATACTTAAGGGTTGGATTCAACCCGTATGTTTGTTTGTCAGCCGGTCCACCATCGCAATGGCGACGATGTTTTAATGATACCACTGACACTCAACACTCAATGGATTTATTTGGCGAGAACGCCACACCATTTTCATTTTCTTATTTTTTCTCCCCCTTCATATTCGTACAAACTCCGTAAATTTCGCAGTGAATGCAGTACCGTTAAAGTGTTAGAGAGAGATTTTTATGTTTATCAGCAACTGGGGAGTTGTTAGCCAAAAACCAGCGGCGTTTCGAGGCATTAGAATAACAACCGTTGCTATCGGCGAAATTTTGTGGTTATGTTGAAAATGATATAAAAACGGTGGCAGATAAGCAATAAGGTTACTTGATTTTGTTTTTAGTATTTTTTTTTTGATTTTTCTCCCCCTTCCTCGCTCTAAGGGCGCTGTGGCGTTGAGTGGTTAATGCTGAGTTCAGCTCTTAACTTCCACTCATATAAATCCATATGGTCGGCAAATAACATATGAAATTGCTTTAGTTTCCCTATTGGGAGTACAGCTTAGTTTTCGTATCGATTGGGTTCATACAAAACTATTTATATACATACTTACGGTCATATGTTTATATGTATGTAAGTTAATGCGGAAGACATGAATGCGTGTAGTCTCTGTAGAGCCAATTATCGTCACGATTTATCTTTAGCTGGGCTGTGTATGGAACGCACCTAATTTTTGTTTTTCTACTTTATATTTATACCTTTCACGTACTTCCCGTACTTTATAATTTAATTATGAATTTTTCAAAAACGCATTTTTGGTTCAAAACTCGTACATTAAAGCAGCTGGAGAAATGAAAATTGTTGCTAGCTACTAAAAACATGTATAGAATGAGTATAGTGAAAATCCTCTCAATTGAGTTATAAAATCGTCCAGCTGCCATACAAATAACTGTTCAAAAATGTGTTTTTAAGCTAAAACTCTGCTATTTAAAAAGATAAAAATATGAAATTTGACTTACTGAAAATATGACACGTTTTGAGTATTTAGAACTAAAACTTTTTCAAATTAAAATCCAAAAACATATCGTTTTCATACAATTAGTTGTTCGAAAACGCATTTTTGGATCAAAACTATTATATTGAAGCAGTTAAAGAGGTAAAATCTGGTGGCCCTAAACCTAAAACATATTAAGAATAAGGACTCCGAAAATTTTTAAAATCGCATCATAAACTCAAATAGTTTTCAAATAACTTTTTATTCAAAACTGCGTTTTTGAGTTAAAATTCCAAAATTTTAAGTGATACAGTCAAAAGTATTGCATTTAAAATACCGAAACGATATTTTTTTTTAAATGCATTACATCCACATATACTTCTATTACAAAAAAAAAATTCAAAAACACACTTTTGCTTCAAAACTTTTACACTAATGTCGCTAGAGAAATAAAAATTTATATTGGCTACTAAAAATATGTTTTGAATGAGGTCAGTGAAAATCAGCGAACTCAAATAATAATATCGTGTAGCTGTCATACAAGAAATTGTTCAAAAACGAGTTTTTGAGTTAAAACTCTGTTATTTCAAAAGATAAATACTTGAAATTTGATATTCTATATATAAATTACGTTTAAAGTAGTCATATTAAAACTCATTTAAATCGGACTGCAACAACATATAGTTTCCATACAAATAATTGTTCGAAAACCCATTTTTAGAATTATCGAAACTAAGGAAATCATAATTTTTTTCCAAAAGCGCATTCTTGGGTTAAAATACCCACATTTCAACATGAAACTTTTCATTCTGCATAAATTTCATACTTAGAGGGCTGAAAATTATTTTAAACAGCATGGGTGTACATTACGATTTATCTGCTATAAAAGCATATATTCAAAAATGCGTTTGTGACTGAAAATTTTCACAATTATGTAGTTAAAATTGTTAAATTTGATATTCGACAATTATATCTGATTTTGGAATAATGAAACTGATAGTCATGAAAATCGGTCTATGATTAGATATATCTGTCATATAAAAAATTGTTCAAAAATGCGTTTCTAAATCAAAACTGGCAAATTTAAGCACCTCCGAAAATGAAAATTAGTATACTGCTAACACTTTATATTTTAAACACTTGAACCGAAAATGATCAAAATACTACTATAATATGATGCAGCTGCCATACAAACATATGTTCAAAAACGCGTTTTTCGCTCAAAATTATCACAGTTAAGTAGCTAAAAATACGAAACTTGGTATTTTACACACATATTATATTTTTAATGCACAAGTTGATAGTCTTCAAAATTGAACGTAAATCTGACGCAGCTGTCATATAAATAAATGTTCAAAAATACCTTTTTGATTCAAAACTTCTATATTTATGAAATGGAGTATACAACATTTAGTATACAGCAAGAAAATAACATTTAAAATGCTGACACTGAAAATGAGTGAAATCGGGCTAAAATACGATAGAGCTGCCATATAATAATGTGTTAAAAAACGAGTTTTCAGTTCATAACTTCCATATTTTTACAGTTGGGTATACTAAATTTAGTTTTCAGCAAAAAAATAACATTTAAAATGCTGACACTGAAAATGAGTGAAATCGGGCAAAATTCCGATAGAGCTGCCATATAAAAATTGTTTCAAAAATGCGTTTTTGACTGATAACTACCATAAATATGCCGTGAGGCGTATTACATTTGGTATTCAACGAAAAAATAACGTTTAAAATACAGAAACTGAAAATGAGTGAAATCGGGCTAAAATACTATAGAGCTGCCATATTAAAAATGTTTCAAAAACGCGTTTTCGGTACGAAACTTTTACATTTATACAGTGTGGTATACGAAATTTAGTATTCAGCAAAATAATAACATATAAAATGCTGAAACTGAAAATGGGCAAAAAACCTAAAATAAGATATAGCTGCCACATGAAAAAATATTCAAAAATGCATTTTCGAGGCATAAATCTTAAATTAGGCAGAAAAATTGGCTTCCGTGAAGGGTGTACTTTTTTTTCTTAATTCGTTGCCAACATCTTAAACACAATGGATGAGAGGGATAATAATTAAAATCTACAAACGCAGAAATCTTTAAGCGCACTTCAAGTAGGTAAATGCTTATCTACGCTCGTCCGCTGTATACTCAAGTATGTCTCTGTGTATGCGGTTGTGTGTCCACAAGTGCACACTTTTGCGTGGTAAGGAATCACAAGAAAACAGAGAGCAGAGCAAAGCAAATACTTAGAAAGGCAAACATTTTGAAAATGCATAAAGATACCTAATTTCAAAACGGTCTTGTTGTTCAATCAATGTTCAATCTTCAAAACAACAACAATTTAACAACAACAACAACATTATGGGCATAGTAAAAATTCCGAAAATGACAAGCTATCTGAAGAGAAGCGCAGAGAGGTGCGAAAGTAAGCGACCGTTGAAGCAGAGGAGCGGCTCTGGCTCTTACCTACATATAAACCTGCAAACTTACAGTGCATCTACATATATCTGCAGCCATTGATCGTCCTATCAATATATTTTCAATGTATGTATGTATGTGTGTATGTGTGTATGTGTGTATGTGTGTATGTGTGTATACTTACGTAGTGCCACAACGAACGAAAACTCAGTCAAACGAAAATGAAAATCCCAAATGAAAACGACAAATACTTCAAAAAGCAATAACAACAAATAGCTATAGCAGTCATACAACAGCAACAACAATAACAACAAACATCTATCGAATGAATGGCATACAACAAAAAAGTATGCCAACAATTTCGGTTAATAAAAGCAAAATTGCAAGCCACTCATAACAAGAAAATATCTTCAGGTCATTGCGATGTGAATATTTCATTTTGTTGCCTGCATCAGAGTAAACTCTGTTACGAGCGCAGTAGGCATGACAACGCACGCACACAGTTGGACAAGTACTGTATGTAGTGTGTACGAAGTGCATTGGAGTAACAAATGGAGAGGAGAAACCAAATGAATCATTGAAATCGGCTCAATTGCAAGATGCAATAAGCGCACAAATACTGGAAAATTGAAACGAATTGCCAGTGGTGACCCAGTAGGAAGGCGAAAGAGGTGACATCGGTCCTACTTGTGAAGATCCTAAAGAGATGACGTCGGTCCTACTTATGAAGATTCCAAAGAGATGACATCGGTCCTACTTATGAAGATTCCAAAGAGGTGATATCGGTCCTACTTATAAAGATCCCAAAGAGGTGACATCTGTCGTACTTGTAAAGATTCCAAAGAAGTGACATCGGTCCTACTTATGAAGATCCCAGAGAGATGACATCGGTCCCACTTATGAAGATCCCAAAGAGGTGACATCAGTCCTACTTGTGAAGATCCCAAAGCGGTGACATCGGTCTTACTTATGACGAACCCAAAGAGATGCATATCGCATTCGTGTTCCCAGCGACATAATTTAAAGCAGTAGACCCTTCTCAACCCTGCGAAAACAAAGCCAATTTCGCCCTCAGGCACTCTGGGTTGGTGGATCGCTGCCGAAAATTTTCGTATAGAAAACCATTAGAGCGATTACAGCGGCTTATAGCTTTCTGCAGCGAAATTTGCCGTGAGATGGTTGGCTTTCTTTAACTCGAAAAGAGATTTTCAATCTACATTCAAGGAGGATGGATGGCATGGAAAAATAGCGACCCGCCTGTGGTACGTATCACATCTACACCGATGGCTCAAAAATGACTGGAGCGGGCGCCGTAGTCTATGGTGCTGAGCTAGATCTCAGGAAACCCTTCAGGCTTCCAATATACAGCAGTCTCTCCCAGGCTTGAGTTTTCGCGGCTAAAGAGGTTGGCAAGGTGTTTAGTAATGCAGGAAACTTTGTAAAAAAATGTATATATATATTTGTCGATAGTCAAGCAGTAATCGTCAGAAAATCTTCTTAAAAACAGGGAAAAAGTTGACAAGGCGGCCGTGCGTAAACGGCTACATATATACATGATTCTAGGCAGGGTGCAAAGCATGAGTGAGACATTGGAATATCTCCTCTGTTTCTCTCCAGTCTTAGCTAGAACTCTCCTTAGATATCTCGGAGCTTCGTTTGTAAGGCTCTCCAGTCTTAGCTAAAACTCTTCTTAGATATCTCGGAGTTTCGCTTGTAAGGCTGTCTTGAACTTTGCAAAATATGGAATATCTTCTCTGTTTCTCTCCAGTCTTAGCTAGAACTCTCCTTAGATATCTCGGAGCTTCGCTTGTAAGGCTCTCTTGAGCTTCGCAAGATATGGAACATCTCCTCTGTTTCTTTACAGTCTTAGCTAAAACTCTCCGTAGATATCTCGGAGCTTCACTTGTAAGGCTCTCTTGAACTTCGCAAAATATGGAATATCTTCTCTGTTTCTCTCCAGTCAGCCCACGGCAGAGAAGTTTATGTGGAAGCTTTCTTACCATATATTATCAATAAAAATTTGAAAGTTGATTACTTGTCAACTCTCTCAAAATATTTTTTAAAGCTGGTTCTTTTAGACAATACATATAAAAGTTGCAAAAGAATAGTACTCACTCACGAGCTTTTATGATGGCAACTTCGTTATTAATTAACGATTGTGGAAACTTTCATAGCAGCGCTATTTACTCGAAAGCTTTCCACTTTCCTTCGATCCCAACTCATCTAAGAGAATCTTTCATGAAGTTTATACTCTAATTAAAGATAGCTTTGTTTCAGAAAGCTCAAAAGCTCTCACGCTTCTATAAGGATCGCTGTAGTAAATTTGCTCTCATATTTCCAAAGAAAAGGGGGACATTTGAAGACGAAGATCCAGTTAACTTTTATATATACAATAGTATCTGCGACCCAAAAGGTTTCTTAATATTCCAAATTAAACCTTTCAATTTCCAACAGAGGTCGCTGGCAACCAAAGTGAGTGGTTGTTATGTAAGCGCCAGAGCAGACAAATCGAACGTGCTGTGAGTGATTGAGCAAAAGTGGGAACGTAAGAGCAGCGTTTGTATGTAAACAAATATATACAAAATGCAACGAGCTGAATAAATGCATATGTTTATATGTACCTTTGTACGTATATGTATGTATATGTGTATGTAAGATAATCTATCTACATCCATAGCTACGAGTATAAGCTTACAGATAAGCTAAAGCTAAAGCTCCATTGCTTGTAAATACATAAATATGCACATACGAGTATATATCTACCTATATATATATATATATCTACAATTACCTACGCATGAACTTATTCGCATGAGCATCTCTAGTACGTTGCTATTGGAAAAATGTTCACAATTCCACTTGAATGCATCGATTGCAGGAAAATATCACTTTTTTCTGCTTCTTCCTCCTCCTCTTTCTCTAAATACTTTTATGGTACATCAACTCGGTATGCGGCAATACATATGTTGGGATGAGTACAAAATCTAAACATGTACGCACCTAATATATTTATATACATACATATAAGAGATGTTTTCAAACAATCCGACTCAACAACCGAACTCACTTTGAGAGGGAGCTTTTGAGGCGCTGTGTTGTGGGTGGTGCGGTGACAGACGCCTATTGCAATAACATATGCTGTGAGATATAGAAAAAATAATATGAAGATTCAGTTGAAGAGAGTTGCCGTACAATTTTTTTCCTCTAAATTTCAGTAGTCAAATGAGATTTTAAAATTTTCGCACTCTAATTATATGAGTTTTTTCTGGAAACACTTCTCAAACTCAGTCGCCTAGACAATTGTTTTTGGGATATCATAAGTCTAATCGCTATGCGAACATCGTCTGCGACTTGCCTAATTGCCATCCTTTGATTTGCTCAGAAAAGAAATGTGCCATTGAAGGATGGTGTTTTTAACCTGGAAGAGTTCATCGACAAGATTGGACAATTCAACTGGAAATCTCCGACCCGATGTTCCAACTCGTTAACTTTGGTTTCAAACAGTTCACCTATTTGCTCTTGATTTCTCGATTTTATCCCGAGTGATTCTTTGTGATCTACACTGTCTTTGGATAAAATATTTTGAAGCTTATGAGCAGTGATGAAATATTCGCTTCCTGGTCATGCATTTATAATGACATGAGGCCATCATGTGCGTCCATCTTTAGTGCAAGGTCGCTACCAAGATTTCCAATTCAGTCGTTCAACCTCTACGCCAAACGCTCTCAGAGAAAAAGCACTATCCCTTGAGAGAGTTCTGTACCTTTCCAGGCCTTTCAACTAGAGTTTACAAAGCGTACCGTGTAGAGGTGAAAAGGACAGATGTGATGATAGGGATCTTGGCAATGCTGATATTCAGCAAAGAATAGGGCCAGAAAGTGCTACAAAAACAGGACATTTCGCCAGTGGCAATAAGATGAGCTCCGCTCGACAAGAAAAAGGGCGAAAACACTTATCTGAGGAAAGTACAACTGGCTGGTTTGTCTAAGAATGACTCGTTGATGCATACACACTTCTGTCGAAATTTACCTTAAAGATTTTTATCTCTTACTTAATTAAA
>JAWMAG010000001.1:9395000-9452500 GCA_037013455.1 Ceratitis rosa | reverse complement strand
TGTTTTTTTTTTACTTGATTTTATTTTATTTCATTTCTGTTTTTATTTATTTTTAGTTTGTTTTAATTTTCTTTCTTATTTGATTTAATTTAATTTAATTTTATTTTATTTCGTTATTTATTTATTTTTATTTAATTTAATTTTTATTTATTTTCTTATTAAATTGAATTTAATTTTGTTATGATTTATATTATTTATTTTAATTATTTCATTTGAATTTTTAATTTTTTTAATCTATTTTATTAATTTTTATTTAATTTAACTTAATTTATTTCAAATTTTTTCATTTCATTTTATTTATTCTTTTATTTATTTATGTTTGTTTCATTGCATTTTATTTAATTTTTTAATTTTTTATTCTATTTTATTTAATTTTATTTAATTTAGCTTGATTTAATTTTAATTTTTATATTTTATTTTATTAATTTTATTTCATTTCATATATTATATTTTATTTATTTTAATTATTTGATTTGAATTTTTAGTTTTTTATTCTTTTTTATTTAGTTTTATTTAATTTAGCTTAATTTAATTTGGATTTTTTTATATTTGATTTTATGTTATTTATTTTAGTTATTTCATTTGAATATTTTATTTTAGGTTATTTATTTTAATTATTTCATTTAAATGGTTAATTGTTTATTTAATTTAACTTAATTTAATTTTAATTTTTTATTTTATTTTATTTATTCTTTAATTTATTTATGTTTGTTTCATTGTATTTTATTTTCTTTTTTTATTTTTTATTCTATTTTATTTATTTTTATTTAATTTATTTTAGTTTAATCCAATTTAATTTAATTTAGATTAATTTTATTAGATTTTATTTGGTTTTTCTTCATATAATTTTTTTTTGTATAATTTATTTTAAATCCATTTACTTTAATTTAATTTTATTTATTATAATTATATTTCATTTATTTTAAAAAGAGGATATTCTGATAATTAATTTAAATTAACATCGCTACCTTGAATATGTGTATGCCACTTCGAATACCTACGCATTCGTATATATAGACATTTTCATCAATAAGAAATTGAAATGTGAATTTTAGTAGACATTAACTCTGCAACTATCAACCCTTACAATCATTTGTGAGCAACTTTCATTTAATGAATACATATTAAAACATTATGATATCTTTATATCTATGGAAACTCGTTAGCAAATTCGCTGTCAACTCTAATGATGATAAACGTGCAGTCAAAACTTAGCTAAGCTCCAGCATCCAACATCCACATTCAATATCAGATGGTAATTTTCACGCTATTATCCTTTTTTATAATCATCATATACTTTGGCAGGATTTTATATACTCTCGTAAGCAGGTTTATTAGCAGTTCTAAACTGTGGCTGGCTGCCGCCACACATCAATATTTTATATTTATATTTATATATGTGTGTGTGTGTGTGTGTAATAAAACTTGCATTGTGAACATTAAAATCATTGACATCCTTTTCTTGCTGCGTAATATCTATATGGATATTTTAGACACTTATCACAGTCCATAAATATATTTATTATGTTGACGCAATTTTACTTACAATACGGTTCAAGGAAATGTGGTCAGTTTAGTTTTTACTAAATTTTTGCAACAACTGTCTTTGCTTTGTTAAAAAAAGGTTGTTTAATTAAATTTTAAAAATTTAATTCTTCACCAGCCAAATCTTTCGCTCTATACAGCAACATAAAAAAAATCACTTGGTGCGATGTCCGAACTATAAGGTGGATGCATAAGAACCTCCTAACCAAGCTATCGAAGTCACTGGTAAGTCACTATTGATGTATATGGTCTGGCGTTGTGCTGCTGAAACCCAATTCACTTCCTGTTGGTCAAAGCTGGGCGCTTATGGACGATTGCTTCCTTCCTTCCTGGCCGTTAGTCCCGTTTTAGGTGACCCTTTCTGCTGACTCAAGTGGTTTCAAATTGTATTTTGTGTGCAATACAGAGCTCTTGAGGAATCGAAACAGTGCTCACATGACTGTCAGGCTCGATAATTTCAACAAATGGGCTGCCACACCGGGGAGCATTTCTTCCTACTGAGTTAAGTGTTCAATGCTCCATCCATTATCGTTCTTAGTAGATAAGTATGATCTTTTTAACGTCAACTAGCGCAATCCAGCTGCACTTATAGAACGCCAATTATTTCAATAATAGTGGATTTCTTGTTACTAGTCCAAATATGAACCAAAAAATAGAAAAATTGTCATATTTTTTGCGGCGACTTTTTATGAGAAATTAAATTTAGGGGAAAAAATTGAGTTATTTATATACAATTAAGAAAAAAAAATTTTTTCAATTTAAAACCAAAAAAAATAAAGAGAATTGAATTGAAAATTTCCTGTAAGAAAAATGAATAAAGAAGACACCTCCAAAATTTAATTTTTTTATTTGGGTAAAAAAAATTTGTTTACAAAATTTTATAAACATTTTTTATAAAAGAAAAATAAAAAAACTACATTATGAAAAGCATAAAAAAAACATTTAAAATTTTTGGCACTATTTTAGGTCTTTAATTTCCAAAAATTACAATATAAAAATTGGTATTATATGGAAACTAAGTTTGAAATCAGAAAATTCAGACAATTTTTTGTCAAAAAACAAGATTCTAGAACTCATAAGAAAAATAATTAAATTAAATAATTTTTTTTTAATCTCATAAAACTGCCACTTTTAGAACAGAAAAAGCAATAAAAATCGTTACAGAAAGACCAAAATAAATATCGAGTGATTTTTAATCTAAATATATATTGAAATTAAATAAATAAATTTCGTTTATGAAATCAGTAATGTGTGTTCCATTTAACTGAAGAAAAAGTTATTCCAGAAATTTTCATTTTTTTTTAATTATTTATTTTTTAATTTTTGCTTCAAAATTTTTTTGTATTAACGCAAAAAAAAAAAAAAACAAATTAAAAATTTAGAAACTTTTCAAAAAAATTTTTAAAATTTAGAAATTCAAAAAAAAAAAATTTTAAAATTTAGAAATTAAAAACAAAAAATTTAAAATTTAGAAATTTTTCAAAAAATTTTTTTAAACTTAGAAATTTTTCAAAAAAATTCTAGAAATTTTTAAAAACAAATTTTTGAAATTAAAAGTTTCTGGAATAGCTTTTTCCTTGGTGAAATTCACGCCACGTGTCTGAGCGCCAGTACCTCAAAAACAAATTCTTACCATGTGTTAACTTGATTTCGAAGTAGAATTGAGATTTTTTTTCATTTTTGAGAACTCTAATTGGAAAATGTTCTATAGGCAGTTTTTCACATTTCATTCTGAGACCCATTTTTTTAGATATTATATATTAGGCGAATTTTTAATTGGCGCTCAGATATGTGTGTTGAATTTAACTAAAGAAAAAATGATTCCAGAAATTTTTAATTTTTATTTAAATTTTTTTTCTAATTTATTTTTATTTTTTTAAAAACTTTTTTGATAATTTTTGAAATTCTTTTTTATTTTTTTATTTTTTTATTATTTTTTTTTGTATTAACGCAAAAAGAAAATATTAAATTAACAAAAAAAAATTTTTTTTAATTATAAAAAAAATTTAAAAACCTAAAATTTCTCGAGTAACTTTTTCCTTGGTAAAATTCCCGCCACATTTCTGAGCACCAGTACCTCAAATACAAATTCTTAGCCCTTCTTCTACTCATACATATGTGCGTATCTATTAAGGATAACAATCTTGTAGTGAGAACAGTTATATTGCTTGACCATAGCAAAATCCATCCACTTTAATGACCACATAACAATTTCAGCCTCAAATACGCTTAACGAACGAAGCATTATTCATTGTTGCTATCGCGTGTTGTTGTTGTTATTGTTGTGTCTGTTGTAACAAAAATATATATTTATATGTAATAAAGTTGACTGGCGTAAGAAAATATAAACATAAAAGAGTCTAAATCCACTGTTATATACGAGTATATGCATGTTAATATATATTGCCAGATCTATATATATACTATATATATTACATATACCATATATTGCTTAAATAACATGCATGTTTCCACATGTGTGCGGCTCTAAAAGTAGCTGCTTTTGCTGTCCCAAAAAAAAAAATTAAAAAAAAAATAAATAAAATAAAATCCTGGGAATTGTAACAATAGCCAAAGGCAAAGATAAAACTCTCTCGCCATATTTTCCATAAACCAATAAAAATGCTCAACTACTGGACAACGAAATCGAAATAAAATCCCGACACTAAAGTTACAACTACTTATTTATTGATGTATATGTATGTATGTCCATATGTATATTGCTAGTGGGTATATTAATAGGCAAAAACTCATAAATATCTGTTTGTGCGTTTGCCTGCTCGTATAATATTATGACTTCATACAAAATTTGTCAACTAAAATACAAATGCAAGTTGTATCCTTTAGATATCCTTTGTCTTCCACATACTCGTGCATACATTAGCAAAAGTGTTCAACCTAATAAACTTCTTCTTGTGGGAGCGAGAAGAAAAGGTACATTTATTATGAAATGCATGTTGCATGTTGCAAGCAGCATGTTATTTCTGCCACTTACTTGCAGTGGTAGCTATGTACATACATATGTACAGTGTGAAGCAAAAATTAGTTCACTTCTCCAAAGAAGTTTTTTTTAAATATTTTTTTACATAGAAATTTTGTTCAAAGAAACTTAGGAAAATTAAAAAAAATTTATATTTATTGTTTTTTTTTTATAAAAAGTTTTAAATATTTTTGTAATAATTTCTACAAATTTTTAACTATAAATATTAGGTTTTTTGTATTGATTTTTCAAAATATGATAACTTTGTGTACATTTGTCCAATTTAAGTCAAATATGCGAGGTTTTGTTCGTAAAATTGTTGCCAACGAGATGCAAACTTCATTATACCCCTCTCGTAAAAGGCTGCGTCTCTATTGGCAAAAAACTCGGAGAGCCAAATTTCACAGGCCTCTCTTGAGGTCAACTTCTCACCATTAAGCGCGTTCGCCATGGACAGGAAAATATGGTAATCACTTGGTGCCAGGTCCGGACTATAAGGTGGGTGCATTAGAACCTCCCATCCGAGCTCCTGGAGCTTCTGGCGCATCACCAAAGGCTGATGGAACACAATTCGGCCTCTGTTGATCAAAGGTGGCCTCTTCTGGATGAGTACTGCCTTTAAGCGGTCCAGTTGTTGGCAGCTCGTAGTAGATGATTCTGGATTATCTTTAGTTCCTCAGCAATTAAATAAGTGCTCACGTGAAGCTCTGTTTCCACTATTTCCATGATTTTATCGCAACCGAACGAACTTTTTACTTGACCTAATATTTCGTAAATTTTTATTTCTTAGTTAATATGAAGTTTAACGAAAATTTAAATAATTAAGATCAACTGAATTTTGGACGTTTAAATAAAAGTCGGGGACATTTTAATTAAGGAAATTCCAATTTTTGGTGCCTAAGAAGTTGTTTTGAATTTTTTAAATATTTCTTTTAGAAAATAAGTTAAAAAAATGTTTAAGTAACCTAAAAAAAAAAGAAATTTTATTTTTTTCTAATTATTTCTTTTACCAATCAAAATTGTCGTTTTGATACCAAACTTTTTAAAATTTAGATGGAAATTAATTCCCAAAATTTTCATGAAATTTTTATAAATTTTTATAAAAATGTGAAAAACTTGCTCCAATTTTAAATATTTATAATTTTTATAAATTATGTAATTTTTATAGAATTTATATTTTTTAATATTTTTTAATTAATAAAAACCAAAAATACTACAAAAAATGCCCTGTTCAAATTGCTTAGTTGATATTAAAAACATAAACACCCGAGCCTCTCTTCTGCGTCTCACTGTATATGTTTATGTGTGTGTTTGCATGTGTTTGAACGCCATACGTAGGATAATAAGGACACAAATGGATATTAGTCGAGTGCAAATGTGTTGTGGATTAACTATTTTACTGCCAAACACACACACACACACAAACATATACGTACATTACACAAGCACACATATTAATGTACGCTATTTCATGGCATTATTGTCTTCGCCTTCGCCTTCGCCTTCATATTCATATTGTCATTTATGCGCCTTTGTTTATGCAACGACTGCCCGGCAAATGCGTCTAGTAGGTATATCAGAGGACACACCCAAACATTTCTATACGCATCATAAAATTTCGTGCGGAAATGTGTCACTTGCAATGGCAATTCACTAACAAGCGCAACAAAAATTATTAACAACAACAACAAACGCAAGAACAACAACAACAAAAACAACAACAACAGCAACAACAAAAACAACAACAACAAGCAACAAAACAACAACGAGCACAACAACAACAACGGCAACAACAACAAGCACAAGAACAACAACAAATGCAAAAGCAATAATAATAGCAAAGCACAACTCTATTGCTATTTTTATGAGCACAGCTCAGAGGTAACTGCATTTATGTATACGCATATGTGTATGTACATATGTTTGTTGGATTTTCCTTTTAACACAACATTGTCTCCTTCGTAATTGCCCTGATTCGCTTTTATTTCGAATTTTCATTTTTCTTCAGTTATTGTGTGTTCTATTTTGCTGGAACAACAACAACAACAGCAACAACGATAACAAATAATGTCTCACACAGTGTATGTATGTACATATATGGTATAAGTGTCCTTTTTTGCACTCTACACAAGCTGAAGCTGTAGTAATTCATTACATACGCATACAATTTTCACACATCAGATCACACTTGCGTGCAAAATATATATGTATGTACCATATATAGGTATATGTAATAGGAGGACACACACAATGTGCAAGTTGCAATTTATTATAAGCCTGGAAGGACAAAAAATAGGCAAAAAAAAAAAATTCACTCGAATGCCAGAAATTGTATGGTGCAACAAACTATTCTATTGTGTTGTAAGCTGGCATTAAGATACACTTTTTCATGCTTCGCTCATCTTTTTTTTTCTTTTTTGCCTCTTGCATATCTGTGTATGTGTGTGCGCCCGTTGTTATCTATTGCTTGCAAGAATGTGTCGCAGCCGAGGGCGGTCTTCGCAATTCTCGTCGCACTAAGCGGCTTTTACGCATATCACACAAACACACACACACACGTATGTTTTAATTTTTATTATTTTAGTTTATCCTTTATTCCTCACACTATTTTATTATATTTCTTGTTATTCCACCTTTATACATCCAACGCATCATTTTTCTCTCTATCTACTATGACATTTTACTTGTTGTCTTCTTCTTCTTCTTGATCGGCTTTGTTTCATTTGTTTTTTTTTTTGCATTAACAATCGACAGCTGGTTGGTTGGTCAATCTGTGTGTCAGATAAATATCAAAGTGAAGTACATTTATGAAGAATCATTAATTAAGCAGCCTCTTTTGAATCAGCGAGAGATTGAGAGTGGGTAGGGAGAAAAAAAGAGATACAGTCTTTTGTTTCAAATGATATATGTATGTTTGCGTTCATGAGAAAATTGCGTTAGGAATGTTGTTAAAATTGCTGTGACAAAGTTATGAGTTATGAAGTTTTAAATTGATTAGATTGAGTTACTTGGAAAATCGTTCGAGAGAAGAGAAAAATGACACTCAAGTATAATTAATGACAATTCAATCTTGAAGATAATACTTTAATATAAAAATATATACACGTATTCATTGATGTTACGAATAGAATTTAATTCTTTACTCCATTCTTCTCCATGTGGTTTGATTTTATATAATTTAATTTAATTTAATTTAACTTAATTTAATTTAATTGTATTAATTTTACTTTATTTTATAACAGTTTATTTTATTTTATTTTATTCCATTTTATTTTATTTTATTTTATTTTATTTTATTTTATTCCATTTTATTTATTTTATTTTATTTATTTTTTTATCTTATATTTTTTTTTATTTTATTGCATTTTATTTTTTTTATTGTATTTTATATTATTTTATTTGATTTAATTTAATTTTAATAATTTAACTTTATTTTATAACATCTTATTTCATTTCATTTTACTCTATTTTATTTTATTTTTTTTATTTTATTTTATAACAGTTTATTTTATTCCATTTTATTTTATTTCATTTCATTTCATTTTATTTTATTTTATTTTATTTTATTTTACTTTATTTTTTCTATTTACTTCAATTTAATTTAATTTAATTTAATTTAATTTAACTTAATTTTATTTTATTTCATTTTATTTTATTTCATATTCATTTTATTTTATTTTATTTTATTTTATTTTATTTTATTTTATTTTATTTTATTTTATTTTATTTTATTTTATTTTATTTTATTTTATTTTATTTTATTTTATTTTATTTTATTTTATTTTATTTTATTTTATTTTGTTTTATTTTATTTTATTTTATTTTATTTTATTCTTTATTATTTTATTTGATTTTATTTTATTTTTTGTTATTTTATTTGATTTTATTTTAATTTATTTATTTTATTTTATTTTATTTTATTTTATTTTATTTTATTTTATTTTATTTTATTTCATTTTATTTTATTTCATTTTTATTTTATTTCATTTTATTTTATTTTATTTTCTTTATTTTATTTTTTTTTATTTTATTTTGTTTTCTTTTATTTTATTTTATTTTATTTTATTTTATTTTATTTTATTTTATTTTATTTTATTTTATTTTATTTTATTTTATTTTATTTTATTTTATTTTATTTTATTTTATTTTATTTTATTTTATTTTATTTTATTTTATTTTATTTTATTTTATTTCATTTTATTTTATTTTAATTTATTTTATTTTTTTTTATTTCATTGTATTTTATTTTATTTTATTTTAATTTATTTAATTTATTTTAATTTTATATTACTTTTTTTATTTCATTTTATTTTACCTTATTTTATCTTTTTAATTTTACTTTATTGTATTTTATTTTATTTTATTTTAATTTAAATTTTGTTGTTTTACTATATTTTTATTATTTTATTTTATATCATATTTTTTTTATTTTAGTTTAAATTATGTTAGTTTATTTTGTTTCATTTTACTTTATTTTATTTTAATTTATTTTATTTGATCTTATCTAATTTTATTTTATTTGATCTTATCTGATTTTATTTTATTTTAATTTAATTTATTTTTTTTATTTTATTTTATTTTATTACATTTATTTCATTACGCTTTATTTTATTTTGTATTATTTTATATTATTTTATTTAATTCCTTTTATGATAGTTTTCCTTAGTTTTTTATTTTATTTTATATTTTTATTTTATTTTATGTTATTTATTTTATATTAATTTATTTTATTTCAGTTTATTATATTTTATTTTATTTTGCTTTTTTCATATTATTTTATTTTATTTCATTTTGTTTTATTTATTTTAATTTTATTTCAATTTATTTTATTATGTGTATTTTATTTTATTGTATTTAATTTATTTTATTTTATATTAAATTATTTTATATCATTTTACTTGATTATATTTTATTTTATTTTCTTTTATTTTATTTTCTATATCTATTTATTTTTTTGCACTTTATCATATTTGATTTAATTTTATTTTTATTAATTCTATTTTATATTATATTATTTTATTTTATTTTATTGTATTTTATTTATTTTTAAGTGATTCAATTGATTCAATTTAAATTAATTTAATGTAATTTATTCTAATAAAATTTTATTTTATTATTTCATTTTAGTTTATTATATTTCATTTGATTGGATAGTTTTATTTCGTTTTATTTTAATATCTGTAATTATTTATTATTTTTACTTTATCTTTTTAATTTTATTTTATTTAACTCTGTTTATTTTATTTTATTTTTCTTAATTAATTAATTTTATTTTCTTTTATTTTGTTTTTGATATTTTTTTAAATTGTCTTAATATATATTTAATGTTTTGTTTAATCTTTTCTTAACTAATTTTTTTTATATTATCTTAACTTATTTTTTTATTTTATTTTATTTATAATTTTTTAATTTTTTTCATATTTTTTGTAATGTGTCAAGTTATTTATATTCTTTAATTTTTTGTTTTATATTTTGTTGCTTAATAAGTATATTAGTTTGCATTTCGCTTTGCTTAAATTCAAATTCGTTTCTGATTAACCAAAAATGTAATATTTCGTTCAAAGAATTTCTGCCATTTGCAGCGCACAATGCTCTATTCTTCTTTTCTGCTATTGTCTGCACGAATTTCTGGAAGGACAACAGTTACATAACCGCTAACCTTTTCAAAAAACACTCACTTTTGTATTGCAACCCAAGAGTTACAGCACCGTGGCTAATTGCCGCAACCAATGCTGGCGCAGCACTTAAACGCACAAAACATTAGAGATTTTTTTCTTTCATTTCTCTGTTACTTCTACCAGGAAGTGGTTTTTGTGATAATTCAAAATTCAATTTCCTACTGCAGGATGTGCGGTATATACGTGTATGTATG
This sequence comes from Ceratitis rosa, assembly GCA_037013455.1. Classification (NCBI taxonomy): domain Eukaryota; kingdom Metazoa; phylum Arthropoda; class Insecta; order Diptera; family Tephritidae; genus Ceratitis; species Ceratitis rosa. The sequence goes on along the minus strand of JAWMAG010000001.1, from coordinate 9,442,103 downwards.
TTTGTATGCGTGTGAGTATGCGACACTTTTGCTTAATTAGAAATTTAACTGTAAATACCTACTTGACTATTGTGGTGAACGGAGAAATAAAAAAAATAAGAAAATGAAAAGACTGCCATTGAAGTACAAGAATTTCCAATTTAATTTAATCGACCGCAAGATTTAATTTTAAGTTTGTGCGCATTAATGTTTTGTGGTGGGTAATTGAATTTCAAAGCAAAATGGCGCCTTCTTTGTCGTTTTCATTAAGGCAAATTTGCTCAAGTGTTGCAACAGAGATCACCCGGAGAGTTCAAAGGGCTATTGATTTCAAATATTTGCTTCTGATGTTATGTGTTTGTTGAGATGTTTTTGAAACATTCAAAGATCTGTAGGTGGGGTAGACTTTGTTAATACACTATTCATCGAGGTTAAGGCAAATTCCTAAAAATAAATATTCTTATAAAGTAAGGAAACATGTATAAAGTTGCATATATCATATATGAGTAAATTCATTTTTATAAGCCTCGTAAGCGGGTTTGGGATTTGGCCAAATCGAACTTATTTTACTTAATTTAATTTAATTTTATTTTATTTTGTTTTATTTTATTTTATTTTATTTCATTTTATTTTATTTTATTTTATTTTATTTTATTTTATTTTATTTTATTTTATTTTATTTTATTTTATTTTATTTTATTTTATTTTATTTTATTTTATTTTATTTTATTTTATTTTATTTTATTTTATTTTATTTTATTTTATTTTATTTTATTTTATTTTATTATATTTTATTTTATTTTATTTTATTTCATTTTATTTTATTTTATTTTATTTTATTTTATTTTATTTTTTTTTATTTTATTTTATTTTATTTTGTTTTATTTTATTTTATTTTATTTTATTTAATTTTATTTTATTTTATTTTATTTTATTTTATTTTATTTTATTTTATTTTATTTTATTTTATTTTATTTTATTTTATTTTATTTTATTTTATTTTATTTTATTTTATTTTATTTTATTTTATTTTATTTTATTTTATTTTATTTTATTTTATTTTATTTTATTTTATTTTATTTTATTTTATTTTATTTTATTTTATTTTATTTTATTTTATTTTATTTTATTTTATTTCATTTTATTTTATTTTATTTTATTTTATTTTATTTTATTTTATTTTAGTTTATTTTATTTTATTTAATTTTAATTTATCTGATTTAATTTTTTATTAGATTAGTTTCGCCGTAATTTAAGCAGAAAACCATCTTTGTGCAGAATTTCAGGTAAATCGAACCATATGTAAGACTTTTTCCAGTCTACCAGACTGCCAGTCACTAGTCTACTTTCTTTAAACATTTTCAGGAAAATTTCACCGGAATACTTAGCTTCATTCAAATATCTTAAAAAGAGAGACTAGTTTGCCTTCAAACAAGAAGTGCGAACAGACAGACAGAAAGATTTGGATAAAGCAACTCAGATTGTCATGTTGATATCATGTATCATAGACAATAGAAGGATGAAGTGAGCAAGAAATATACCACCCTTTCTTCTTCTTTGGCATGGACACCGCTTAAGCTATTATAACCATTCGCTGCCAATTGAAGATACCAAGTGAGGCCAGGTCCTTCTTCACCTGATCCTTACAACAGAGTGGATGTGTTCCTCTTCTGTTTTGAACCATTCGAATGACAAGACCTAGCCAGAACTATTTGTATCAATATAATATCTTATTTAAGAAGTCAACCTGTGGGAAAATTCGTTGGCAATCAAATGTATCGGAGGGATCCTTCCCAATTTGTTCCCAAGATGTTTTAAGGAATAAATATAAAAGCATATTTTAATAACTCTCCGATAGCTTAACGAATTCCTTATTTGAGGTCTTGAATCGACCTTGGCCTATTGGCGTAGACCTTATCTTTCTCGTTGCTCTAAAGGAAGAAGTGCAAGGTGTAAAATTACAAGATCTCCGACAGATTGCGATCAGCTCTTCGAGAGATAACACGGTACGGAAACTTTTCTCTTAAAAGCTCGATGGTTTCGATGCTTGTGTGGCACGTAGCGTCGTCTTGTTGAAAGTAAACGTTGCCCAGGTCAATGCCGGAGAGGATTTCGAACAATAAAAATTGGGCCTTTCGAGCCTCAGATGCGACACCGACAGTTTTGCTTATTGATGTAGCTATCGAGGTGGAAATTGACTTCAGTAGTCAGCACAGACATGACGTTGTTGATGATCCACCGGCTTGAGTTCTTGTGTTAGCTGAACTTTATAAGCCTTGAGACCCAAGTCTTTATGTAAGATACGGTGTAACGATGTTTGTGGAATGCCAAGTTCCAAAGAACGACGAGGAAGGGACAAACCTGGGTTTTCTTCAACCCTTTGGGCTACAACAGCACTATTCTCAGTTGCCGTTGAGCGACAGGCACACTATTAACTTGTTCCAACAGCTCCATTTTTTCACCAAATAACACCTCCTATTAGAAAACCCTCTGCATAATAAAATGGTTTGGATGTCATTCTTGAAAACGAAGAGTCTTCCGCCTGCTAGAACATAATGTAAAATAATGATTCATTAATTGGCAAAAAGTTTTTCTATTTTTCTACACCACTTGGTGTAAGCTAAATATTTAATTAGAACTATTTTAGGCGAAGGATAAGAAGAGTAACTAAAAATTGATTCAAAAATGTTCATTAATTTTTTTTTGACTCTCTTTTTTAATTTTACAATCTTTGTTCTTTATTTCCGCATGTCGAACCCACATCAGACACCACTTTTGCCGCTTACAAATGCACCCTGCCTTTCATCAGGCTTGTCTGCCTGTCTCTGTTTGTCTGTCTGTCTGGTATGCTCGTAATTTCATTTCCGGCAATGAAAGAAATTTTTTAATGCCCGCCAAGCCCATTAAATGGCAGCTACTGGTTCTGAGTCAGGCCAAGGACCTTTTTTTACAGTCATTTTTAAGCTAATGCAAACATATATATATGTGTGTGTGACTATGCAAAAGGGACTAGATTTTCCAAAATGTCAAGTCATATCTATCGATTTGAAATTTTTAAACGACTTAAAATACAAATTTAATTGCATTAAATGCTTAAGCCAAGAGTGACTGAGGGTAAGTACTCGCACTTATGTAGGACATACATACGTATACACCTTTTTGTACATACAGCCTTGGCCAAAAGTATTAGGCACCCAACTAAAATACAAGTATTCTCAAATGTGGCTATCAAAGTTACTACTTCTTTTTGTAAATGTCTTCTTACATGGGTGTTTAACTGTTGATTAAACAAATAAATTGTGTATTATTAAAAGTCATAGCACTCTGGGTAAGCTAAATTTAGAAATTGTCATTTTTAAGAAATTCATAAAATATTTTCGCATTTAAAATTTGAAAGTGAAAGTGTAAATTACATTTAGTGAAAAGTTACCAATCTTATAAAAACAGTTCATATTTACCGAAATGCCTAAAAAAAGTGAAATTAGTTTCGATGATAGAGTTAGAATTCAAGTTCTAAGTGAAGAAGGTAAGTCTCAGGTTGAGATTGCCAATTTGGTGGGATGTTCGCGGTGCGCGGGGCGCGGTCTAATGTGCTATCAGGCGATTTGTGGAGACGAAATCTCACAATAATAAATCAAAAAGTGGTAGAAAGCGTCAAACCAGTAAACGAAAAGACCGAATACTTATAGACGAGTCTCTCAAGGATCGCAAAAAATCTTCTTCTGCCCTTGCAGCTGCCCTCTCGGATGAATTTAGTAAACCAGTTAGTGCTCGAACAGCTAGAAGAAGACTTCTGAATAGGAAATCTCGTTTGGAATGGGCTCGCCGATACCAACACGGAATCATGGTAGAAGATTGTTCTGTGGTCTGATGAATCAAACTTCGAGGTAAGCTTAGTTAAGATCTTCTTAAAGTATTAACAGCCATAGCTTCTTACCCTAGAGCAATTTTGAAGACATAATACAAATCTTATGAATACATTATTTTTTCTTCTCTACAGATATTTGGAACACCTGGAACACCTGGTGTGACGTTCGTGAGGCGACGGGTTGGGGTAGAATATCATCCAGATTGCGTGGTACCCACTGTTACGCATGTGGGGCTGCATGGCTGCTGATGGTGTCGGCGAAATGTTCGTTTGCGAGGGTCGCACGGACAGTCAAAAGTACACAAAACTGTATTAGAAGCTGTTCTTCTGTCTTCGTTAACGCACATTTTCGGCAAGGCAGTGCTACTTGTCACAAATCAGCGACTACGATGTATTGGTTTAGAGATAACAACATTGTTCTGTTTGATTGGCCTGCACAGTCTACAGATCCCAGCCAGAATCCCATTGAGCACATGTGGGCTATTTTAAAACGCCGCAAGATTAAGGAATACAGTATAACATCAAAAACTGCCTTAAAGAATGCCTTAATCAACGAGTGGTACGTATAAGTGCGGACGAATGTGCAAAGCTTGTACGCAGCATGCCTAGGAGAATTGCTGCCGTTATTAAACCGAAGGGTGGACCTACTAAATATTAATTTTTTTATCCCTAATTCTTTGTATTTTCACTGTTTTACTAATAAAACTTCATTACTTCACTTGTTAAAACAAAAAATTCAGTAATTAGTGGGGTGCCTAATACTTTTGGCCAAGGCTGTATATAGGTATATGAAGCCACGAAGAGGCATTGAGAAAAGTTGGAAGATTCAATTTCCATTTCCATTTTTTTTCTTTCCTTGCCAACAGCAACACACGCAAATTTGCACACCCAAAAGTATCCCTAACAGAAATAGACTTCAAATTACAGTATCTGCACTGGTGGGCATTGTTATTTCGTAGACAGACGCGCCGACGCGACTTTAATAACTATTTGTGCCAGAGCAGGGCGAGCACACCACTTGTTCATATGTCGCTGATTGTGTCCTTGCAAATTTTATGCGCACACATACATACATACTTATTGACTTACAAATGCCATTCAAGGTTAACGCATTGATGGCTATAGCAACAGCAGCAAAAATAACAACAGAAACAGCAAGACGTAACAACAGACGCTGTCATCAATGCCATGCCAGTCAACGCGCTGAAATCGTCAATTTCACTTAAGCGCCAAGCAATTCAATTTGTCCAGGCTACTGACAGCCAAACAAAGGATACGTCGCCGTGTCACACTGATTATTCAACTTAGCGTACAGTGAGAGAGAGAGAGAGAGTGACGGAGTGGCAGAGTGAGAGAGAGGGAGAGAGGCAGAAAGTGAGAGAGAGTGTGTATGGTATGCGGATGTGTTAAAAAAAAATAAAAAAATAAAAAAAAAACTGTGAATCGCAGAAGGGACTGTAAAATTGATGTAATGACAGTGTAACGCATAAGGAAATTCAGACGCGCACACACACACAAGCGTGGGCATGCTTTTATGCTTTCAGCGTATTTTTTTGTCATGCCGTTGGCGGCAAGGATTGATTCTAGCGCAGCCCACGGCAGTTAAAAAGTCAGTCAATCAGTCATTCCGCAGCGTGTGCTTGTATGGCGTATGTCCTTTGATAGCGTTTTGTGACAAATTGCGAGCTTCATGCAATTACATGCATGTGCAGTGTACATTTTTCGCGTTACCCATGCTTTTTGCCTTGCTTTGTTCTGCTTTTTTTTGTTATTTTTTTTGAGTTGTAACAATAAAATCAACCTGCCGCGCACCCGCGCCTGTCGCCGCAACCGCGTATTTTACGATTTACGCGCTTACAAATGATAGCGGGATTTGCCGGCGTTGCCAACGGCATATGAGGGCGCACGGTCAATGCCTTTGACTTAATACCCACGTAGTGCGGCGTAACGGTTATGCTTGATTTTTGCAGGATTTTGTACATTTTTTCACCCATTCTATTACACTTTTAACACACTTTCGCCGTTGCCCTCGCTACCCTCGTTCATTTAGCACTTTGCACTTTCATTTTGATTTTCTTTCGATTTGTTTTCCTCACTTTTTTCCCTGCTTGTAAATTTTTTTCCTCGCAATATTCACTGCCGCATAGCGGCAGACGAAAATCACGGTATAAATGACTTTGCGAATAAAAGGGGGGGGGGGGGGGGGAGAAATAAAAACAAGCGAAGAAAAGAAAAATGTGGAGAAATTGTTGCAGATAGCTAGAGCACTGCTGCAGGCGCCCCGCTGCGCGTAGTGTATGCCAACACAACAAAAGGCTGACAGGCTGAAAGCCCCGAGCGCGCGCGCGCCCTCGCCCGCGATAAATGTGAAAAATCGAATTTTCATGTTGCAATGCGGGCCACAAGCTGAGCTGAGCTGAGCTGCCGCGCGTTGGTAAGCGCATTGAGCGCGCTAGGGCAGCAAAGCAAGGTACAAAGCTTTTTGCAATATTTAAACATGTTAGCCACACACACACACACATACACCACAGAAACACATCCACATACATACCCCTACATGCATGCATTTGGCGTGGTATGGTAAGAAAATCCGCTTTTAATAAAGAAATATTTCCGTGGATTTGGCAACGTTGTCTGCGCCGTGTCGGCAGCGCGTCAGCGTTGGTGTGTGGCCTAAGCCCTGAGCCAAGCCATTTTCTGGCGTGGCAAGTGTAAGCAATTAAGTTTTTTACACAGCTCATCTATACCTACATACATATACATACATACATACATACATACATACTCGTACATACATATATCTATCTAAAGCCCCTTAGCTAGACTTATACCTACAAATGATAGCACGTGCGTCGATATATATATATACCTATATATTTATGTAAGTACAATATGACTGCTTTTGGCTTTGGGAAAAAATGAAATCCTTAAATTAAATGTTCTTTTATATTAATGCTGAGGGCGTAAAGATGCTTTGTAGGCAACACAAAAAAAAAAATAATTGATAAAGTGTGCTGTCACATTTACTTTTGCCCAAAATTTATGACGCTTCATTCGTATTATGATAGATAATGATATATACTCGTATGTACCTATATATATTGAGATCGATTTAATGAATCAATCGGATTTGTGTGTTTGTAATTTCAGGGAGGCTGGCAAAGATTGCGACTTTAGATATTGAAGATTTTTTCTGATTCTAATTTAATATTTTGCACTAGATTCCAACACAAAAAAATTCACCAAGCTGCTTAGCTGTCTCCAGATCGAAAAACTCTCATCCAAATCGATCATGTTGGGATTGACGGAAGACATGTATCCAGTGTTTTAGATGTGCATACGTTCCGAGGTCCTAAAATCGACTCGGATCACTATCTTGTTGCAGCGAAGATACGCACGCGCCCTACGTATACCTGCAAACGAAACCATTGGATTTCGGAAAGGTCGCAAAAACAGCTGGTGCGATGTCGCAGTGAAAGAAAACAAACTGCCTACCTCGCAACCTTGTGATCGAACACAACACGTGCGGGGTGGGATAGCTACCGAGAGGTGTAGAGGGAAGCAAAATGTATCTGCAGACAAAAAAGAAAGAGATAGAGTTGCGTGAGTACGAAGAGCTTGAGAAGCTGGCCGACAAGGGTAATGCTCGAAAGTTCTACGAAAAAATACGACGAATTACAGAAGGTTTCAAGACCGGAGCAAACTCTTGTAGGACCCAGGGAGGTGAGCTAGTGACAGATGCACAGAGTATACTGTATTTATGAAGGGAGACTTCAGCTGAATGGCAGTGAAGAGGAAACTCCCGGAGATGGTGAACCCGAAACTCCAATTGATGACGATGGAAAAGTTGTTCCATTACCCGACTATGAAGAAGTCCGAATAGCAATCGCCCGCCTAAAAAACAACAAAGCGGCTGGAGCTGATGGCCCACCGGCCGAGCTATTCCAATGCGGCGGTAAAGAGCTGACAAGGTGCATGCATCAGCTACTTTGCTGAATATGGTCGGATGAAAGCATGCCCGACAATTGGAACCTAAGTGTGCTCTACCCAACCCACAAAAATTGCGATCCCACAGTCTGTGCCAATTACCATGAAATAAGCCTTCTTAAATCGCATATAAGGTCCTATTAAGAGTATGGTGTGAAAGACTAAAGCCCACCGTCAACAAACTGATTGGACCTTATCAGTGTGGCTTCAGACCTAGTAAGTCAACCATTGGCCAGATATTCACCATGTGCCAAATCTGGGAAAAAACCCGTGAAAAGAGAATCGACACCCACCACCTTTTCGTCGATTTTAAAGCCCATCCGCAAAACTTATATGGCTTTGTAAACTAACCTTAAGCAGCACTAAAAGCTCCATCAGGATCGGAAAATACCTCTCCAAACCGTTCGAAACGAGGTTTCAGACAAGCTGACTCTTTATCGTGTGACTTTTTTAACTTAATGCTGGAGAAAATAATACGAGTAGCAGAGCTGAATAGAGATGGTACAATCTTCTGTAAGAGTTTACAGCTGCGTACGCCGATGGCCTCAAAAACCGCGGCGTGAGTTCTGCTTTCTCCAGACTTGATAAAGAAGCAAAGCGAATGGGTCTGGTAGTGAATGAGGGCAAGACGAAATATCTCCTGTCATCAACGAAAACCAAACTCTACAAGTCACTTGTCGTTTCCGTCCTACTATATGGTGCGGAGGTATGGACGTGGACAACATCTGATAAGTCGGCTCTAGGAGTCTACGAGAGAAAAGTAAGTAGTTTTTACTTGTCAAGTGTCTAAAAATTACAGTATCAAAAGTGGAATCTACCGACCGGCTTTTCAAAATAACATTTCTTATTTGAAAATTCCTTATATATTATGAAAATCGGTTTCGCACCACGTTTACTCTAGGGGATAATGCGATATGCATCCTCAGAGGCGCTGTACAGTGAGCACCGAAGATGGTAATCCTGCTTCTGGAGCAAAGTATCGAAGAATACCCGGATGAGTTCATCCGCCATTGCGCGCGGGCTCATAAAATCCAATTCGTGTAACAATTTAAGCCGAACCATCATCAAGTGCGTTCCATGTCCGATGAATGGGCCTTAAACGAGATTGCCACCGTTGAATGGCTGAAATGAATAGCTCAGCCGGTAATACGACAGTTTCTGCCACTTCGTTGTTCTTTAATCGAGAAATCGTATTGGTGCTATAAATTAATTCAATCCTGTTTTTTTGTGTTCCAAAAGGTGCATTTTATTGAAAAAAAAAAATATAGAAATACATCATTCAAAACATTTCCCATCTCACTGCTAAAACCCATCTCTAAAAATAAGTCCTCTCTATCCCCGATCAAGTCATTGAGTTATCCTTCGATTTTTTCAAAATATCCAAACCGGTTAGCCCCCCAAAATCGTTTTGCTTCCGTCGAAGAGCCAATAGTCGGAGGAGATCAGTGATTTCAGGTAGTTTTTGACCACAACAGTGACGAGCCTTCTCATATTGCAAATTCACATTATATGACTTTCGGTTCTTTCTGACCGTTTGCCACACAATGCACGACTCAAGCGAATTTTTTATAGTCGATAATGTTTCGTAGTAATGGTTTCGTCTTGATCTAGTAAAGCCTTCAATTCCTCCTTACTTGACCTAATATAATATCAAATCCCGCCCACTGTATATATGACGAAGTTGGTTTGTTGACGTCAATGGTTATCGTAACCTTACATTCTACGAACCTTGATATTGAGTTTCTTATTTAGATATTTTGACAACGAACTTTTTATACAATTTCTAAATAAGACCAAAAAATTAAAATTTCTTTTAAAGAACACAAAAGGATATACGACACTTCAAACCAATATAATTAACTATTAAAATATAATTCGAAACCCAGTGAATCCTTAAAGTGAATGCAAAAAAAAAAATAAAGAGACATATATACTCGTACATATATCTATTGATTTCCAACAGTGATACAAAAGTATTAACAGGGAAATTCAGTAAATTTGAGAAGCCTTAAATAGGTAAATAGCCTGCACTTCAAGTGCGAAGTAAGAGATCGGTTCGAAATGACAAAAGCGACATAAATAAAGAAGAGTGCAAAACCCAAAAACCCAAAAACACACTAACGAATAGCTGCAATACAAAACTACAAAACTAACAAGTTGACAAAATTCTCAAATTTCGAAACTGCAAGAAAAAAGAAAAAAAAAAACAAAAAACAATAGAAAACTAAAAATTTTAAAAGGAAAATAAATAAATGAAAACAAAAACACACAACAAAAAAAGGCCAACGGCAGTGAGTTCGTTCAACAGAGTACAATATAAATCTGCAAGAGGTAGTTAAACTGGAAAAATAGAAAGCAAAAACAACTGTTGCACTTTCCAAATGTCCTCTGTCAGTGCTGCTGTCACCGGAGGCAATCGAATTAAATGCACAAAACACAATAATAAAATGGCAAGAGAAAGGGAATTAAAGAAGCTGTGTACCCAATTCAACTTACTTAAAACTGGATGTACTGTACTGTTAACAAATAAAATAGTAATAACAATAAAAAAAAATAAATAAAAAAAAAAAAGTAAAATAAAAGCAAGAAAGAAATGCTGGGTTGGGGCCATGTGTAGAAGTTCACGCAAGTGTGAAAAGTTTTTGACTGCCATTCACCTGGGAGTGACCAGAAACGATTCTTTTGCATATGGTTCAAGCAGCTCAGGACTTCCCGTCCTAGACCACGTATCCTCTGGATAGCCAACAAATATCCGTTTGGAGGCGAGCTAAAGTGAGATGGCGTATCCCATGCGGTTGTGCGTAGGGTTTGGAACCCACCACATGAAAAAACAAACCAATGAAAAATCAATTTTAGCCTCGGATGAGAGACTCACCTTTTGATGACGACCCCCGTAAATGGTTTAAGGATTACGATTTTAGGGCATGCTTCTGGAATGTCCGGTTCCTTAATTAGGACCATAAGGTTAAAGGCTGACATCACTGCCTTCTAAGAATTGCGATGGACAGGATAAGGACAGAAGAAGGTGGGTCCTTGTGAAATTTACTACAGCGGCCATATAAAAGAGCTCAAATTTGGTGTCGGATTCGTGGTGGGATTCACTCCGGTGGATGAAAGTCTCAACACAATCCGCATTAAAACAAAATTTTTCATCATCACTCTAATTTTGACCAAAGATGCCTTTTACGAGCGCCTCAAACACCCTTATTAGCACTGCCCCCGCCACGACGTCAAAATTGTGCTTGGCGACTTCAACGCAAAGAAGGTATCTTTGGCACTTCTCCAGCCTGCTGAATGGCAGTGAAGAGGAAACACGCAGAGATGTGAACCCGAAACTCCAATTGATGACATTGGAAAAGTTGTTCCGTTGCCCGACTATGAAGAAGTTCGAATAGCAATCGTCCGCGTAAAAAACAACGAAGCGGTAGGGACCATTGACCAGATATTCACCATGTGCCAAATCTTGAAATAGAACCGTGAAAAGAGGATTGACACCCACCACCTTTTCGTCGATTTTAAAGCGGGTTTCGATAGCACGAATAGGAGTGAACGAGGGCCTATCATCAAACAAATAGTCATCGCATTCACGACTTGGCTCCCACAATCATTCGAGATCGTAGATAATTTCGTCTATTTAGGGACCAGAATTAACACCAATAATAACGTCAGCCTTGAAACCCAACGCAGAATCACTCTTGTCAACACGCACTATTTTGGACGGAGTAGGCAATTGAAAAGTAAAGTCTTCTCCCGATGAACGAAAACCAAACTCTACAAGTCGCTCAACATTCCGGTCCTACTATATAGCGCAGAAGCGTGGACGATGTCAAAATCTGATGAGTCGGCTCTAGGAGTCTTCGAAAGAAAAGTTTTGGGAACGATTTATGGTCCTTTACGCATTGGCAACGACGAATACCGCAGACGATGGAACAATGAGCTGTACGAGATATATGATGATATTGACATATGTAGTTCAGCGAATGAACAGACAGCGGCTACGCTGGCTAGGTCATGCCGTCCGAATGGATGAAAGCATTCCAGCTTTGAAAATATTCGATGCAGTACCCGCTGGTGGAAGCAGAGGAAGAGGAAGACCTCCACTCCGTTGGAAGTATCAGGTGGAGAGTGACCTGGGTTCACTTGGCATTTCCAACTGGCGCCAGGCAGCGAAAAGAAGAGAAGAATAACGCTCTTATATTGATTCCGCTATAATCGAGTAAGCGATGCCAACGCCAATAAAGAAGAAGAAGAAGAATGGTAGGCATTTTTCTTCTAGGCAACTTTTGATGTCTGATGTTGCAAGCTTAGACAGCTGAGTTGTAGCTCACATTATATCATCGCTCCTTCGACGGATACAACCTTGGCGACCGATATCCGCAGCACTTCATCGCAGATGATGTTCCATGAGATAGGTCCCTTTAAAGACCACTGAGCAGCAGAGGTAACTGCTATGATTTCCCTTGCACATGTATGTATGTGTGCAATTTTTACTATTTTTAGAGGATTTTTTTCAGTTGGCTAAATATCTATTCAATATTTGTCTGATTTGTTGTTTTTATTGTTGTGCTAATGCCATTGTGTGTCAGGAAATAATTCCCAAAGTGCATACACGTACATAGCTACACATGTACATATCTCTCTTTAAATTGACATACAAATACAGACACACGAGTGTACTCGCCTTTCAAGTAATCACACAGAAATCAAGATAACATTTTGAAGATCCTATCAGACGCTCTCTATGCCAACAAACACACATACAGACACACACACACAAAAGCATACAAGTTGTTTGCTCGAATAAAGAGCGCTCATATGTGCAACGTATGTATGTTTTGTTTGTATGTTTGTATGTTTGTGCAAACATTCTTCTATTCATGACAACCTCATTGCACGTGCAATCGTAATCCTTCTAGCCTCTTTTGTTGCATCTCACACAATAAGGAACTGCTTGCATGTCCTTTGATCCCACTTTTGATGCTTTTACGCTGCGCTACGAGCGGCTGTTGTTGTTGCTGTTGTTGTTCAGGCTTATTTGTGAAGATTTGTGAATTTCCTGTTACAATGGCAAATGAATTTTAGTCATTTATGTACAGTTATATTGCAAATACGCATTTATTTTACATATATTAGGACAAGTAAAAAGTTCGTTCGGTTTTTTTATTGATTTTTCAAAATATGATAACTTTGTGTACGTTTGTCCAATTTAAGCCAACTATGCGCCGTTTTGCTCGTAAACTTTTTGCCAACGAGATGCCAACTTCATTATACCCCTCTCGTAGATGGCTGTGTGTCCATATTGGCAAAAAACTCGGAGAGCCAATTTTCACAGGCCTCTTCTCTTGAGGCCAACTTCTCACCATTAAGCGCGCTCGCCATGGACAGGAAAATATGGTAATCACTTGGTGCATTAGGACCTCCCATCCGAGCTTCTGGGGCTTCTGGCGCGTCACCAAAGACGTGTGTGGCCTGGCGTTGTCCTGATGGAACACAATTCGGCCTCTGTTGATCAAAGATGACCTCTTCTGGATAGTGCTGCCTTCAAGCAGTCCAGTTGTTGGCAGTAGAGGGCTGAATTGAGCGTTTGGCCATAGGGGAGCAGCTCGTAGTAGATGATTCCTTGCCAATCCCACCAAACACACAGCAAAACCTTCCTGGCCGTCAATCCGGGCTTGGCCACCCTTTCCGCCGGCTCACCGTGTTTCGACCACGACCGATTTCGCTTGACGTTGTCGTAAGTGATTCACTTTTCATCGCCAGTCACCAAACGCTTCAGAAATGGGTCGATTTTGTTGAGATTCAGCTGCGATTCGCAGATGGAAATTCGGTCCATCATGTTTTTTTGCGTTAGTTCTGTGGCAGCTTCGTTTTGAATCCAAGGTTATCCAAATGGTTCCAAACGGTTTTCTGGCTTATTTTTAGTTCCTCAGCAATTAAATAAGTGCTCACGTAACGGTCTGTTTCCACTATTTCCATGATTTTATCGCAATTTTCGTCGACAGGCCTCTCGAGTTGCAAAAACCACTGAAACCCCTAAACTTTACCAAACTGAATGGAAGTTTGCTCTTTTGACTGATACGATATGCCTTGCTTTCGCTCATCCAGCTATCCAATCGTCCGTACTTGAGGTTATGACCAGACTAAATCACAGTATCTGCAAACATCATCTTCTTCTTCTTTAGTGACGTGGCTTGAACATTTATAGCCGAGTTAACAACATTCATTCCTTCTTTTTACTGTTTGGCGCCAGTTGGAAATACCAAGCAGGTCCTTCTCTATCTGGTCTTTCCAACTCAGTGTAGGTATTCTTCTTCCTCTGCTTCCACCGGCGGGTACAGTATTGGAAATTTTCAAAGCTGGAGTATTTTCATCCATACGGACCTCATGACCCAGCCTGCGTCCGCTGTTTCTTAGCTCACTGAACTATATCAATGTCGCCGTATATCTCGTACAGCTTCTTGTTCCATCGGCCGCGGTATTAGCCGCTTCCAACATGGAAAGGGCAAATCTTATGAAAACCTTTTTCTCAAAAACTCCTTACGCCGACTCATCAGGTGTTCGGCCGTGCCTCTGGATCATCTAGCAGCACGGTAACGGTGAGCGACTTGTAGAGTTTGGTCTACGTTCATAGAGAGAGGACCAACATCAAATTAGTCTGGTAACACTATGGACGTATCGTCTATAGTCTATGTGAGACTAGTCCCATTTAACCTAAACCCTAAACTAATTATATAATAATGGCTGATGTAGTGAGCGCTGGAGTCTATTGCGTTGAGCTAGAACTCAATCATTCAAGCTTCCAGACTATTGCAGTACCTTCCATGCAAAAATCTTCCCTCTAGGGAGAGCTGTTAAGATAACTAGTAACGCAGGAAACTATATATTGTAAAAAGGATATCAATACATATGTCGATGACCAGACAGCTGTTAAGGCTATCATCCCACATCGTATTGAGTCAGAAAATGTTCTTAGAAACTGGGAAAAAGTGGGCAGACCGGCGGAAAGTGAGCAACTGAATATACACTGAGCTTCCATCTACAGGGGCGTCGGGTCAACGAAATAGCTGATGAGATTGTCAAGAGTGCCATCCGTCTTGCTAGCAGACCAGTACGGAATATACAAATTTTGGTAAAAGTGATCTATAATGAAATCTTCGATATAGTTGATTATCGGATCAGGTTAAAAACATACGCATTAGCGGCTGACATGACCTTCAAAATTGTGTGCAATAGGAGCAAAGAAAACATGCGTTTTTTTGTTTACATGGTCACGTAAGGACTACAGAAAGTTGTTGACCTATTGACGAGCCAGAACTAACTGCCCTCCAATTGCAGCAGTGGCACATGTTTGAAGTGCAGACAGAAAGGCATGAGTGAGACGTTAGAACAACTACTCCAACTTTTCTGCACAGCCTTAGCTAGAACTCGCCTTTGATACTGAGTTTTGCAGTTCAATGGAATGAAGAAGGCTACCAAATTAGATATTAAGGCTCTCCTGAGAAGGCTTCAAAATTGGGTATAAAAGCGACGTTAGAACTACTCCAACTTTTCTGTGCGGCCTTAGCTAGAAGTCGTCTTTTATATCTCTGAGCTTCGCAGTTCAAAGGACTAGAGGGGCTCCAAAATTTAATATTAAGGCTCTCTTGAATATTGACCTATATGACACCTAATTTACTACACAGCTCCATCTGGCACTGCAAAGGGCCAACTGGTTTATGTAAAGCACTTCAGTTGGTGAGCATAATCTAACCTTACTTATTTATTAAGCAACATCTGTGAATTGCTAAAAAATTCCAATGCACGACGGCGCCTAAAACTATACTCCAAGCTAACTAGAAATCCCCATGAAATTCCTGCTGCTTAGAGTTTCAATTTTTTGTGGCATACCTACAGGCGCTTGTCGTTCTTTCCATGGCAATTAGTACGGTTCACTACAGTAAGTGTACAGTTAATATTTATTTTATCTTGCTAAAACTTTCTAAACTCACACGCACTTGGATCGTATCGAAAATCAGTTGTATGTACGAGTACATACATATATCTATGAAATGGTGACAGTGAGTGCAATAATAGGCGAAACAAAAAATTTTCTTTCACTCGGGTTGCCTGTTTTCCTGGGTCTCCTTTGGTAGCGGTGATTTCTATAGATACCTAAGTGGCAGCAATGCACCAGCAATTGGCAGGTGTGAGCGCAAGTGTGGTGTATGTATGTCTTTTTGATTGTATGTCTGTATGTTTGAATGTATGTTTAACCGCCTTTATAGCATTGTAAATGCCTAATGCGTTAATTTGCTAAATTTTGTTAGAATTGTACAATTTGTCGGGCCACATGCAACACATGCAACACATGCAACACAATCCACCAACAATGCTTTTATAAATGCTTGCTAAATGTGAATGTGTATGTGTGCGTATGCGTGTGCGTGTGCGCTATTTGTGCATTATAATTGCCATTTTAAAGCAAAATGTGCTAGATTTAATTTTGTGAAAATCTGCAATTTACCAAAATTTCGCACAAACACACACATCCATATACATACATATATACACTCATACACACATACATATGTGTATGCTGTGAAAGCTGTGCAAACAAGCCATACAATGCATGCTTTGCATATTTTCGCAATTGAATTGTGTGCGGCTTTCCTTGCTTTCCACGCCCTGTCATCAACCAGCAACTGCACGATGTCTCTCTTTCTCTATCTCTCCCGCTTCCTCTTCCTCTCCCACCGATCGCACAGCAGTCTAACAGTGCATACTGCCAATTAGCTGCGTATTTTGCAGGCTATTATGCAAATAATTTGTGTGAATGTTCCAATGAAACCACAAAATGCACCGCCACTTACTCTTTCAGCCGTCGTCCCGCGCCGTGTGCCGCTTGCAGCACGCCAAAAAATGCTATTGTAAGCTTGCTTTCCACTTCCACTCTTTTTCTCTCTCCCTCTCTCTCTCTCTCTCTCTTGCCGCCTCTCTCTCTCCTGCCGCCTCTCTCTCTCCTGCTGCCACTCGTTGCGGTTGAATTGCAAATTTATTGCAATTTTATTGGCTGCACAAAGGCAAAATAGCAAATTTGCTTGCAACAATGCAGCAATCAGTCGTCGTCGTCGTCGTCGTCGTCGTCGGCATCACAAACGTACAAATGCCACAAAAGCCGCATGTGGCTTTGGGCTTCGTTGCTTGCCTCGTCGCTTCTCTCCTTCATTTGCTAGCTGGCGTGCCGGTCTGCCTATTTTCGCCTTTTACTCGTTTATTAGCAGGACAATGCGATAAATGCACAAACCATACGAGTGTCTGTATGTAGGAGTATGTGTTTGTGTGTATTATATGTTATCTATAAGTGTGTGTGTGTGCACTCATAGCTGTTATTAGCGAGACCAAGCATAAACCGAGGAATTATGATTAATGCGAGAATGTGGCAATAGTGAGCGTAGCTTTAATGGCAAAATGCAATTGCAATTGCAACAACGCCCAGGGGGACAGTAGTTCATTTATGCTTCTTTGGTTGGTTGGGCGCATGATTATTGGTAATTTATCGTTGCAATAGGTTTATTGAATATCTCGGGGAAAGTGACGTACGAGGAAATAGTGAAAAGCGAACTTGAAAGCAAAGAGAAAAAAAAGGAAAATTAAAAATGTCTGAAATTTATCATGAGAACCCCCGAAAAGCTCAAACACACTACCCTATATAGTGTTAGTTGAAGTGTGCCGGTTTCACTACTAGATGTCGCTAGCAATATTTATAAATTTCTATGATTTGGCATGTATGTAATTTTTTTCTATTGACATTAACCTACAAAAATACGCCAAAATAATAGCGTCATATTTGTTTACCTCAGTGAATATGTCGAGTTTCGTTCCAAGTAAATTGCATCTGCGGCATTCGTTGCTTTTTTTATATCGCTAAGGCGATAAGCCCTCACCAGTCACTGTCTGGATAATGTATCGATCAAAGTCATTTTGCGCATCTCAACAAACTAGGACGGAGAGTGGAGTTTCAGCTGTGTCGAGCTTCTCATCCAATTTGTGCTAAGCGTCCTCATAGATTTCCAACAAATGGAGGGATCTACAAACCATTCTAAGCCGCCTCCGAACGGGCGATGGATTTTTATGAGGAACTTCGATTTTCATATCAGAAATACACTAAGAGGACTTGACATTCTCTGCCGAGAGACGACCGCAATTAGAAAAATGAT
This sequence comes from Ceratitis rosa, assembly GCA_037013455.1. Classification (NCBI taxonomy): domain Eukaryota; kingdom Metazoa; phylum Arthropoda; class Insecta; order Diptera; family Tephritidae; genus Ceratitis; species Ceratitis rosa. Next base: position 9,424,073 of record JAWMAG010000001.1, on the reverse strand, counting down.
TTTTGGATGTTGAACGAGCCAGAACTGGTGGAACCTTGGGCTTCCAATTGGCCAAATGATTGATAAAACATGAAAATATATGTTCTTACTAAGTTTGGTTGAAATATTTCAAAAACTGATGGACAGACGGATGTGGCTAAATCAACTAAGCTAATCGTTCTGACCCGATCGTTGTAAATTTTGGTCGATCTAACTTTTCCGGGACTTACAGTTCATTTCAAGTCATCGCCGTACCTTGTGTAGTAGTTAATATTAGTCAGGCATTTCTCTCTCTTTTCTCTCTTCTCTCTTCTCTCTTCTCTCTTTTCACTTCTCTCCTCTCTCTTCTCTCTTCTCTCTTCTCTCTTCTCTCTTCTCTCTTCTATCTTCTATCTTCTCTCTTCTCTCTTATCTCTTCTCTCTTCTCTCTTCTCTCTTATCTCTTCTCTCTTCTCTCTTCTTACTCCGCCTCCATTTCCGAAGAGACAGACCTAGGAATATGGTGGTAATCAGAAGGGCGTTCAGAATTAGTCTTGTCGTAAACCCCAGTGAGACCAAATTTATCTTATTCTCCAGGAATTACAGAGTTTTATATAAAGTTTTCCCTCGATGAGGAAGTAGTCCCACTATCGGGTATGCAATAACAGTTGCTAGTCTATACCCGATCGCTACTCTACTGTCTTCGTCGTACAACCTGGAAACGTAGGCAACACTTGTACGAGATGCGGTAACCAACCCGTGAGGAGTCTTGGGTAATAACTAAAAATGAGTGAACTCCAACATAATTGGTTCACTGAAGTCTTACTGCAGCGTCTGTGCACCTGCGGTCGGGCAGCGAGCGCGCGTTGGTCTAGAATGAAGCAGCTTGCTTTATAGATGTAGGCCTACCCTAGTAGCGAGGTGTCTGCTATGTTTGGGACCTGGCACAGAGAAACCAGCTGCAGTGGAAATGAAACCACTGATACTCCTCTTGATAACGACCACGGAAAATGTACTGGGAACTAAGAAACACAAATTTGGTGTAGGATTTGTGGTGGAAGAGAGATTCTGTCCACTGGATGAATGTCACCCTACAATTGCCTTGAATGCGGTTTCGAATTGATAACTTGCGGACTTGCCACAACTAAAGAGAAGAAATATGCGGCTATAGTTGTCTTTAATAAACGCCAGGATCGCCAAAGAAAGTATCTCCTTCGCAGCAGTCAGATAATTCAGCTTCCATGACAAATCATTCCCAAATTGGCTGAGGATGATCGATGATCCAGCATAAGAAAATTCATCCAACTACTCCAGATCAAAAACTTTGCAACTGGATCGAACATGTTGCGTTAGGCGAGCTACATATCTCCAGTACTTAATATCGACTCGAACAATACAAGCAGCCAAACGATGTTTTACTGAACTTTCACTACAAGGCGTCACCTATACGCCACCACGTCTGGGGTTGGTATCCCCGGGCAGCCTATAAGGCAGTGAAAACTAACACTGAGCAGTACCAAAGGCTCCATTAAGAACGGAAAGGACTTGTTGAAGCCGTTGCATGCTAAAGCAGGTTTCAGACAAAACATGAGACTTCTTTAACTTATTGCTAGAGAAAATAATACGCGATCAGAGAGTCCTAATTTAAAGCAAAAAATTTTCGAACTCTATTCACATAGCCTCATCATACAAAAATCAAGACTACTTTAAGTATTTTTGAACAAAATAATTGTTTAAAAATATTTTTTTTTAATGGACTGTACCTTGCCACAATTCTACACAATCTAAATATGTATGTATGTAATCGCATTACCCGTGGCGCTATTAAAACCGTTAGCACGAGAGTTCAACGCCATCACCTTGCAACGATTGCAACGCGTACAATTAAATTAAAACTTCACTTTTTATATGTATGTACGTGTATGTATGTATGTATGTATGTGCAACAATTATATTGTTTTATATAAATTTAATTGTAAAAGTAGTAATGCCACTGTCTGCGGCCATGATCGCTGAAAGCACACACATTCATACATACATACATACATAGATATATAGATACAAATGTAGTTATATAAATATATGTATATGTGTATGCACTTAAATAAAGCATTTCCAACCATTGCTCGCATTGCCTAGTGTTATTGTGGCAGCCGCACGCTTACACATACACATACACAGATGCTAACACAATGCGCGCGCTTGTTGCCGCACGAGCAGCTTTGACGCCACTTTCAGCACGTTGTTGTTGTGGTTGTTGTTCGTTCGTGTTGGTTTGGTTGGTAACAACTATTAAAGCTCAACGCTGCCACCGCCGCGTCATGATGAGGATGATGGCAACAACAACAACCCGGCGCAACTTAACAGCATCAAATGCCCAAACGCCTCCTGCCCAGCATGGCTTGAGTTGCTACATGTTTGTTGTTGTTGCTGTTGTTGTTGTTTTTGTTGTTGTTGTTGTTGTTGTTGTTGTTGTTGTTGTTGTTGTTGTTGTTGTTGTTATTATTATTATTATTGTTGTTGTTGTTGTTGTTGTTGTTGTTGTTATTGTTGTTGTTGTTGTTGTTGTTGTTTTTGTCGTTGAAATGCATGGAGGCCTCACTGTTCGGTTGATATGCAATGTACTTAATTTTTAATTAGCCGGAGCAAAGCACAACCAATGTTCACTCACCGCTGGGTAATTGCAATGTGCTTGTTGCAAATAAACACACATACACCCAAATATACATTTGTATAATACATATGTACATACATCCAGCGAATGGTCGGTCGACAAAGCAAAATTTTCTATGTATATATGTATATATGTATATTTGTATATTTGTATGTGTCGATATAAATATAGGTTTGTTTGGCTGTTTGCCGCTATTGTTGTTATTGCTGTTGCTATTACTGTCATGTTGAGTACTCTGAGCTTACCGAGTGCCGAGTGCCGTGAGTGCCGTGAGTGTGTTGAGTGAGTGCTGAGATTGAGCAACGCAAATCCTCTAATTTCAGTGGCTGCTTTAGTGGCAAGGATATTACTTTGTTGTATTGTGTGCGCTGGCTGTTGTTTGTTTGCGGGTGTGTACTCACGTATGTGCATGGGAGGGTGTGTGGGTGTGTGTGTGTGTGTGTGGGTGTTTTCCTGCAATGGTGTGCTGCTGTTTTCATTTGTAAACCGCAACTTTCACTTTTAATTTTTATGCTGCCTCCTCCTTTGCTTCTTCTTCTTCTTCTTCCCTTTTTACCATAATTGCATGTGTATGTACATATGTATGTACCTTAGCATGTATGTATGTATGTAAGTATAACGTTGACTTGCCCATCATCTGCAGGTTACTTGCTTACGGTTTTCTGCGCCTCAAATTTGACATTTTCATTTACTTAAGCTTTAATTTTCTCTCGGAAAAGTAAACCAAAAAAAAAAAAAAAACAAAAAAAAATATTTTTTAATTTATTTTTATTTTATTTTTTGCTGCTAAAGTGTCAACAACATAACGGTAATTCCAAATGAAGCACAGTAACACATACATACACACGATTGTAGCAATATAAAAGCGAAAAAGAGTAAAAACTAGTGAAGAGCAAAATTCGATTCGAACTGCCTGAAGGAAGGACCTCAGCCGAGAATTACTTTAAAGTTCCGTCTTGAAACTAAGAAAAATTGCAATCGTAAAAGACAATATTAAACTTCCCATTGAAAAGTAAGAATCTCTTAGATGATATATTTACGAGGTGTGACAATTAAGTAATGAGACTGATTCTATAAAAACCGTATATTTCAAAATTATTCTACAACTCTGCCAACCCCTTCAAAGTAGTCCCCTTGGGCAGCTATATAACGTTTCCAGCGCGTTTTCCATGCTTCGTAACATTTCTGGAATGCTTCGACAGTGATGTCCGCGAGCACCCTCGTCACAGCCGCTTTGATGTTCTCAATCGACACAAAATGTGTTCCTTTGACCACCGATTTTGTTCTAGGGAACAAACAAAAAAAGTCACAGGGTGACATATCGGGTGAGGTGGTTGTTGCAACTCGGTGATCCCTTTAGAGAACAAATACTGGCACACGCTGAGGGCGGTGTGGCACGGCGCGTTGTCGTGATGAAGTATCCAGTTACGAGCGATGTCTGGGCGCACCCTGTTGTCATTTTCGCAATCTTTCGTGAACTTGGCGATAGTAGACTTGCTTTACGGTTTACCCCGGTGGAAGAAGTTCTTTGTGGACGATTGCACAATTTTAGCGTGCGTTTTCGATGCTGAGTCGGAGTCAGACCAGACCGCGAAATTGTCGGTAAAAAAGATGTGCTGTCTGTATGGTGGTAGTGGTCTAAAATTGATCTTTGATGACTAGTCAATCGACTGAGCACTTGAGAGCTTGAGCACTTCCCTTCCACTTTCGCCATCATGGAAGAGTTTTGGCATGCTGCTCTCCACTTGTAAACTCACCATAGGAGCCAAAGATATTAACTCAAGATGGCGGAGTTTCATTGTGGGCAATGTGACCAGTACAGTGTGGTCGAATTGTGATAAGAAAAGATCTTGAGACCTTAACGCGCTAAGAAAAGAAATCAAAATACATATCTATAATTATGGATCTTCTGTTAGCCCAGCTTATGATGGGCAGACACGCAGAGCTCTTGGACATACCATTAAAGGACTTCTGTAATAGTTGCAGGCAAGAAGAGGAATCTGAAACCTTACACTTCCGTTGGAGTAGTAGTTTGAAGTTTCTAGTAGCGACAACCTTTAGAGGCTTGAGCGAGGTAAAGAGGGTAAAGATACGACGACTATTCAGTTTTGCAAACTCCAAATATTAATTTAACTAGCTTGGAGTTCAATAAGATCCTCAGTGGTATCATAATGGACCCGTTTTGTTGTTGTACGTGAGCTCATATCCAGCAACCTCTTCAGCCGAACTAACAAGGTCTAAAATGTTTTCTTCACGGCTTATCAGGGAACAATTTATAAATGAATACAGAGTCCTTACTGGCGCTAAAAGACATTTATACCTCTTTTTTTATAAAAGTTTAGGCTTAAGATAATATCGCTGAACTCTCTCTTTATGTTAGAAGAGATCTTTCTTTCTTTCTTTGGTTCAGTTTCACTTAGAGGAATTTCTTACTATGCCTTAAGTATTGAAAAACACCACCCGCAGGGCCATGTTATCGCCGGAGCAACACTTGCACAACGAAGCAAGTTCAAGAGCATACTGTTATGCTGTATATACTTACTTGAGGCCGATCCACCAGCTATGCACATCAGGAAGGGAGTACTTGACTATAAGAACTGCATTCAGCACCACGTAAAAGAACTGCTGGAGAGAACGGCTGATCGACAGGCTTTAAACGTCATACATCTAGAGTCCGCTAGCAACCTCTTGGACTCGCCCCCCCTGCGGGTTAGGGATTCAAGAATTTACCCGCGGTAAGGCATGTCTGTCGTAAGAGGCGACTAAAATCCTATACTTCGCGCGACAGTCGGGTCTTTATACCGGAACGACCCGGATTTTTTATCCGGCCAAGAACTGCCACTCCCGCAATAATCCCCAAAAATTACTTTGAGGTATATTTTTGTGGTTACAAACAACAACAACAACTCTCTTATACTGAATGTCAATGTCGTAGTCAAACCACTACCCATTGTAGACGATGAGTTCGAGCTGCCTCGAGAGTACTGGATAGTGCTGGCACATTTAAGATCTGGATACTATAGCAACTAATTGCCACTTTTTAACCGCTCCGACCGGGCTCCTACTGCAATTTGTGGGATGTGTTTTGATGTTTTATCAACAAATAGAGGGAGGGACCTTCAATTTATTCTAAGCCACCTACCAATAGTTGATGGATTCTCATGAGACTCTTTTGATTTCATGTCGAAAATACGCTCGGAGGGTTTGATATTTCCACGTCTATTGCAGCTACCTTTACTCTACTCAACGAATCTCTCTTTCCCCCTGGTCCGAACCCATCAAAACTGCACGTTTCCTGGAGCTCCCATTAGATAACCTCGATGATTGATCTTACTTGCTTCTAAGCGGGGTTGAACATGATGCTAGAACAACAAAAACAACAATAACTGAAATACCAAACCTTTTCATTACACCAAGTCGTTGCAAATATCAGTTTATTTGACAAAATTAGCATATCCCACAGGGAGTAGTCTGTGGCATTAAGCTAGAGGAGGCAAACAAATAAAGAATCCCAGCAAGCCGCTCATTAACGGCAGTCGGCACCACCCAATCACTTTTTTTTTGTTTTTGCTCACCGATTCCCCCACTGAATGACATGTTTTGCAGACGCCTCGACGTCTTTTTTCAATACAATTATTTGCATTAATGGCGTCTGGCTCGTTAGTTAACAAAAAAATACAAACAAATTAAAAAAAGAAATCACAAAAACAAAAAAGTTGAAAAAGATAAAGTGTGAGAAAAATAGGAAAAAAAGAATTCAAATCGATTTAATTTGTTTCTCACTTTCTGTTGACGCCATTTGGACTATTTGTCGTTGTTCAACACACACACATACATATACATATATACACCTTAGACAGTTACATGCGACGCTCGTACACAAACACTATCTATTTTTATACAAAATTTATTTGTTTGTAACATTTTCTTGGCCTCAACACTTTTTTCTTCTACTTTTCCCACACTTTTTCCTACATTTCACACTCTTGTTTGTATGTGCATGTGTGTCTGTGTCTGTGCCGGCGCGTGTTCAACGCTCTCCGTGACACGTGACTTTCTAATGAGTGGCTTTGTGTGTTCATTTGCATTTTTCCTTCATTCATTTGGTATTTTTCTTCTCCCTCTAAAGCAGGCGCCCAATTTCGAGTACAACTTACAGCACATACACACATACATACGTGTACATAAGCAATTTCTTTTTTTACATTGTAAACTTCGAATTCGACGAATTGGTGTTAAGTGAGTTGTAATGATTTGCCATTAGAAAATTTGTACGCTTTTGTCAATAAAATCACACTCGCAAGTAAACAGCGTCGCAAAGGTTAACGACCTCGAGACAAATTAAAATTTATCAAAAATGCTGGAAATTATGTATTTTTTTAATTTTTTTGCCTTTAATTTGACGCGTATTGTTGGTGTTGTTGTTGTTGTTGTTGTTGTTGTTGTTGTTGTTGTTGTTGTTGTTGTTGTTGTTGTTGTTGTTGTTGTTGTTGTTATTGTTATTGTTATTATTATTATTATTATTTCTGTTTCTGTTGTTGTTGTTGTTGTTGTTGTTGTTGTTGTTGTTGTTGTTGTTGTTGTTGTTGTTGTTGTTGTTGTTGTTATTGTTGGTGATAATTTTGGTGTTGTTGTTGTTGTTATTTTATTGTCGTTGTTTCTGTTTCTGTTATTGTTGTTGTTATTGTCTTTGTTGTTGTTGTTGAGTTCAACTGAAATGTGTTCCCCAAAATTTTTAATTCTTTTTCTTTGTTGATTTTGTGAGTAAAATGATTTCCTAATCTAATTTTCCGCCGAGCCTTAATTTGTTAATGAGCTGCGAGTGATTTTAGTCCAAAATGCTGCTGCATTTAATTGGTTTTTAATTTGTTGTCTAATTATTTCTTCTTTTTTTTTGAGTTTAGAAATTCATTCGTTTTTATTAAATTACGCCATTAACCGTTTTTTTTTGTTTTTTTTTTAATTCCTTTCAGGCGATTGCACTCAACTCATTAGAATTACTTTGCCTGTAAATAATGTCTTTTGCCCAAAAACCGAAATGATAACATTTACAGAACGATCAATGTGCGATGTATGGTATTTGTGCTATGAAAACAAAAAAATAAAAAATATAAAAAATGAAATAAAAAAATTAATTAATTCGGTATATAAAAAAGTGTTTTTTATTGAAAAAAAAGTAGCAAAGAATACTTCAGTGAAAATATTGTCCGCCGGAACACTTCTCCACCGTGCAGAAAAGCAGTGAAAATAGAGTATCCGGAGATGGTGAACCCGAAACCCCAATCGATGACGATGGAAAGGACGTTCCATTACCAGACCATGAAGAAGTTAGAATAGCAATTGTTCGCTTAAAAAACAACAAAGCGGCTGGAGCTAACGGCCTACCGGCAGAACTATTCAAACATGGCGGTGAAGAGCTGACAAGGTGCATGCCTCAGCTACTTTGCAGAATATGGTCGGACGAAAGCATACCCGACGATTGGAATTTAAGTGTGTTCTGCACATTCCACAAAAAGGAGAACTCCACAGTCTACGCCAATTACCGTGGGATAAGCCTCCTTAATATCGCCTATTAGGTCCTCTCCACCGTATTGTGTGAAAGACTAAAGCCCACTGTCAGCAAAATGATTGGATCTTATCAATGTGACTTCAGTCCTGGTAAGTCAACCATTGACCAGATATTCACCATACGCCAAATCTTGGAAAAGACCCGTGAAAAGAGAATCGTCACACACCACCTTTTCGTCGATTTTAAAGCCGCTTTTGACAGCACGAAAAGGAGCTGCCTCTATGCCGCAATGTCTGAATTTGGTATCCTCTCAAAACTTATACGGCTATGTAAATTGACCTTAAGCAGCACTAAAAGCTCCGTCAGAATCGGGAAAGATCTCTCCGAGTCGTTCGGTACCGAACGAGGTTTCAGACAAGGTGATTCCTTATCGTGTGACTTTTGCAATTTAATGCTGGAGAAAATAATACGAGCTGCAGAGCTAAATAGAGAAGGTACAATCTTTTATAAGAGTGTACAGCTGCTGGCGTACGCCGATGATATCGACATTATTGGCCTCAACAACCGCGCCGTGAGTTCTGCTTTCTCTAGGCTTGATAAGGAAGCGAAGCGAATGGGTCTGGTAGTGAATGAGGGCAAGACGAAATATCTCCTGTCATCAAACAAACAGTCATCGCATTCCCGACTCGGCATCCACGTCACTGTTGACAGTCATAACTTCGTGGTCGTAGATAATTTCGTCTATCTATAGACCAGCATTAACACCAACAACAATGTCAGCCTGGAAATCCAACGCAGAATCACTCTTGCCAACAGGGGCTACTTTGGACTAAGTAGGCAATTGACAAGTAAAGTCCTCTCTCGGCGAACGAAAACCAAATTCTACAAGTCCCTCATCATACCGGTCCTACTATGTGGCGCAGAAGCGTGAACGATGTCAGCATCTGATGAGTCGGCTCTAGGAGTCTTCGAGAGAAAAGTTTTGCGTAAGATTTATGGTCCTTTGCGCGTTGACAACGGCCAATACCACAGATGATGGAACGATGAGCTGTACGAGCTATATGATGATATTGACATAATTCAGCGATTGAAGAGACAGCGGCTACGTCCGAATGGGTGAAAACACTCCAGCTTTGAAAATATTTGATGCAGTACACGCTGGTGGAAGCAGAGGAAGAGGAAGACCTCCACACCGTTGGAAGGATCAGGTGGAGAGTAACCTGGGTTCACTTGGTATTTCCAACTGGCGCCAGGCACCGAAAAGTAGAGAAGAAATGCGCTCCTATATTGATTCGGCGGCCGCGGTAGCCGAGTGGTTAGCATTGCGTCCTGCCATTCGGAAGACTCGGGTTCATATCCCGGTGCCACCAACATCCAAAAGTTATGGAAAATTAATTTAAATAAAAAATTAAAATTAAATTTTCTAATTGCGGTCGCCCCTCGGCAGGGAATGTCCATTCCTCCGAGTGTATTTCGGACATGAAATAAAGCTCCTCGTAAAAAAACCGTCAGCCGTTCGGAGGCGGCTTAGTATAAACTGTAGGTCCCTCCATTTGTTGGAAAAACATCAAGACGCAAAACCACAAATTGGAGGAGGAGCTCGGCCGAAAATCGCTTCAGCGGTTACAAAGCGCCAATTATATATATATAATCGCATAAGCGGTGCCAACGCCAATAAAGAAGAAGAAGAAGAAGAAGAAAAAGAAGTATGCGAAAACTATTAGCTTCCATTAGTTGAAAATTGCTGGCCATAAAAACAGCATTTGTATCGCTGATTTCAAGGCAGTCAGTAATGCCGCTTCCTAACTTAGGCCATATATTAGACGCTGTATAGTTACAATTCAGTTGAGAACTCTCTCATTCATCAGATCTCCGGTGTCAGTAATACCTTTTAAAAAGGAAAGCTAGCGGCCTCTTCCGGTCCCACATCATCCAGTTTTCACATATGACTTAAATTCTGTCCCTAATACCAGAATTAGGCCCACAGATCAGATTCAGTTCAGACACTTTAGTGTTTAAAAATTTCGTTTACATCAAATTCCATTGAAATTAACTGCATTTCAAACATTCTCGAACATCCCGACTTTTCCCCTACTACATTCTATGTACAATAACAAAGTACATTTACGTCTTTTTGGGTATAAATTCATTTTTATGCAGTAAACGTAATTTAGGTTAAACAGTATTAATATTCAAGGACGTTTTCCCTGCCACTTGACGCCACAGATTAAATTTAAATATTTTTACAGCGCTTATGTGAAGTAACATATATACGAGTACATACAAGCACATTACCTTAATAAGTAAGGGAAACTGAGTTTAGGGGGAACCGAACTTTGAAAACTCTGAAATTTAATATTATCCACCAGCCACAGTATGACGCCACTCCACAAAATTCCGCTTAAGGATTCGCTAAGTCTACTTGCAGCGTTTATTCACTAGAGGTGCAGCTGAACTTTTTATTTTGCTAAAACCCCTAAGAGCATGCGCGGAATACAATGAAAACTTTAAACACGTTTTTCTCAAAATCACATTTTTCAAACTAACAGGACAGATTTTCGGACCGTATTGCATCGATTTATCTGAAATTTTGTTGGTAGCTTCACAAATATATTTTTGTTTTGAAGTACGTGGCTGTTTTTCGATTAAATGTTAACTTTGTTTCAATAATTTAGTGCGTATTTTTTTAGTCAAAAATCAATCTTTTAGAAAAAAGTGTGCCGCTTTCACAAAAATTAGTTAAAATATAAATCCGCACCTACTTCCAAAGGTCATGGTTTGTAGATCATAAATCTTTTTGGCTTTCTGTTCTAGGTCTCATCCCTTTGAAGAAATCGGTCCACCCGTGGACGCCTTTCACCGCCATTTTGTAACAAACTAATAATAATTAAAGAATATTTTTTTATACTTCAATATATGTTTAATGAAATGGTTAAATAGAATTTCTATTCCTTTTCCCATATTCCTACAATAAATTAAAAAAATGAGTCTATTTTTCAACCTCTTGGGTGGCTTTACCGCGTAAATGAGAAGGTACCGCTGCTTCGCTGGTTGATGTCGTAATCAATCGTGGAAGAAGGTGGGTTCTTGTATAACTAAAGGAGAACTTGAGGGAAACTCCGTCACCGAATCCTAGCTTTCACCGCACTGGATGGACGTCTCGCTACAATCCACATCAAAGCGAAGTTCATTAACATGTCGCTGATTTGTCATATCAAAAAAGGAGAGGATGCTTTTTATAAGCGCTTGGAGTATACTTATGAGCGCTGGCCCTACCGTGATTTCAAAACTGTGCTTGGTGTTTTCAACACCGCTATATACGTGGGCTGCTATATATAAGTCTGGCCTAGGCAACACTAAGTGTTGTCAGGTACAATCTGACATTTCCATTGGAAAGTTCGACATTTTGTGGCATAACATCACTCAGAACGTTTTGTCTTATTTACAGGGAATTAAAAAATTCATCTCGGCCAAAAAATGGAATTAACTCGTGAACATTTTCGTGCGATCATTTTTCACAACTTTCGACGTGGATTATCACGACAAGAGTGCATCGATGAACTAAAATCTTTATATGGCTATGAAGCACCATCCTATAGCACTGTGAAAAACTGGTACAACGAATTCAATCGTGGCCGACGCTCGCTCAAAGACGAATTCCGTGAAGGTACATCGATGCCGTACGTGAACCGATAATGCAAGACCGTCATGTAACATACCTTCAGATAGAGGCATGCCTATGCATTTCTCCCACCAGCATACCTTGACACCTGGCCGTAAAAAAGGTTTGTTCTAGTAGGATCCCGCACAATTTGACAATCGCTCAAAAAAAGGCTCGTGTGGATTGGTGTAAAGAAATGCTGAAAAAATACGATCGCGGTGCTTCAAAAGACGTTTATAAGATCGTCACAGGTGACAAATCATGGATATATGCGTATGAGCCCGAAACGAAACAGCAATCGACCGTGCGGGTCTTCCAAGACGAGCCAAATCCAAAAAAAAGGCAATGGGCAACTGAAAAACTGGATAAGGAAACTAACTTAAGCATTTGGAGCGCACAAAAGAAATGGTATTGTGTCGCCAGCATCGAAAGCATTCAAATTAGGTTCAAAGAAATTCAGAACGCGGGGAATATGCAGTGACAGTAGGCGTAATCTGTAAGTACTCGGCGTTCGGCAGACAGAGGATGACAAAATATAGCGAGGAGAAGCTGCAGGAACTTCAATCGGCAGTACTTACTTAGAGTTATCCAATTCATGTTAAATAAGCACCATAATGCTCGATAGCTTTTTGCAATTTCGGAAAAAATTGGAACAATCGATTTTCACAAGCCTCTTTTAAGGTCAATACTTCACCAGCCAAGTCCTTCACCATAGACAGGATTAGATGGTATCTCCCAACCAAGCTCTCGGCGCTTCAGGCTAGTCATTATCGATATGTGTGATCTAACGATGTGCTGATGAAACACAATTCTCCCTCCGGTTGGCCAAAGCTGTGCGCCTCTTCCATCAGACGGTGTAATTGTAAACAATTTGAGTCCAAATTAAGCCGTAAGCGAACATCTCATAGTGGATGATTCCTTGCCAGTCCATAAAATCAATCAAAAAAAAAAAAAACCTTCCTAGCCGTCAATCCATCCGTTTGGAGGCCATTTGTGCCGCACCACTGCGTTTCTTACACGAGCGTTTCTTGTTTTTGTTTGCCCTTGCCGTAAGTGAACCACTTTTCATCACCAGTCACTATTCGCTGCAGAAATGGATCGATTTTTTTACGACTCACCAGCGATTCTCAGATGAAAAGCCGGTTTTTCACAGCTCGTTAACTCATGTGACACCCAGACATTGACTTTTTTTATGGATTCAGTCTTTTTCAGGTGATCCCAAGTTGTTTTTCGTACAATGTTTAGCTCCTGGGCAGTCTTTGACATCAAAATTACCGGAACGGAACCTAGCAAACCACTTTTGCGCTACACGCTCGTTTACAGTATCGGGCCCATAAACTATTTAAATTAATTTTTTCAGCCGTTTTGGCTGCTTTTTCGCCTTGATCGAAGAAAAATTGTAAAATTTAGCGAATTTTCTCTTTGCTGGTGTCCCTCTTTGACGAGCGCTCACAACGTACTGAGTCAATCAATCGAAAAACTGTCAAAGACAAACTTTTAGCCCGAATAAACACATTTTCAGCGCCGTATAGTATGACATGATGCGATACGTAACACTAGTACTATGGACAATAACGCCATCTCTTAGATAAAAACCGAACGAACTTTTTACGTTTGACCTAATATCATCTTTCTAAGGCCGCCTAGTGTAATCCAATCGCACTTATTGAGCGCTAGATACAGCTCACTAAACACAGCTTTTTTTTAAATAATGGATTACTTTTTACTACGAGACTCCCTAAAGAGTTTATCAGTTCAACCTAACCTAACTTAACTGTTAGCTGAACAAACTGCGTATACCTTATGTACCTGCTACAGTGTGGTATAAATACATATATGTAAAAGGATACAGTTTTAAACAGTTATAAATTTATATATATATGTACATATATATGTATATGTATCCGAAGAAATGCGCATAATCACCTGATATAACGCTTACATGTTGCACATTAAGTACTCTCTTCCAGCGGCAGCAGCTTATCGCACCAACAACTCAAAACTTGGCTTAAGCACTGGAAGGTGTTGTTGCTTATTATATGCTTAACTGCTTTAGTTTTAAGCTAACTTAGAGAGTGCACAGCACATAGGTACATACGTACATATATTTAAGTACTAAAAGTGCGAGATGCCACAAAGCGACCAAAGCTGCTTTCAAATTATTAAAAAGCATAAAAAATAAAAAAAAAATAAAAAAAAAATATTGAAAAAAATAAAAATAATAATAATAAAAGTGGGAAAAATTGCCAAAAGTATGCCAATCTGTGCTACAAGTACCTTTACAGCTTAACTAAAACAAAAACAAACAAAAAAGGATTTCATGAAAAACGCAGTGTGCTAAGTACGTGTCTGTAATACATAAGTAATCACTCTCAACTCTCGCTATGTGTGTGTGGTGCTTGTATGTGTGTGGTGCTTGAGCTAGTGCTTGGCTTGGCTTGGCTTGGCTTGGCTTGTGCATTCTCTCCGTTTGGCTTGTAAAATGAAAATAAATTCGATTATGCTTTCAAAAGGGACATCGTGACCTGAGCGAGTAAGTACATGAGTTGCTGCGCTGCTTTTGTGTATGTGTGCTTGTGCATGGCATGGATAACTGTCATTCAAAGCATACATATACATATACATACCATATATATATGTATGGCATATCAATAAGCCATTTTATCGGCTTGTAAGTGCAACAGCAGTTCTAGTCAACTCACAAACACATGCATATACAGCCTTGGCCAAAAGTATTAGACATCCCACTAATTACTGCATTTTTTGTTTTAACAAGTGGAGTAATGAAGTTTTATTAGTAAAACAGTGCAAATACAATGAATTAGTGATAATAGCATTCATATTTAGTAGGTCCACACTTCGATTTAATAACGGCAGCAATTCTCTTAGGCATGCTGCGTACAAGCTTTGCACATTCAGCCGCACTTATAGCGTACCACTCGTTAATTAAGGCATTCTTTAAGACAGTTTTTGATGTTATACTGTGTTCCTTAATCTTGCAACGTTTTAAAATAGCCCACATGTGCTCAATGGGATTCTGGCTGGGATCTGGAGACTGTGCAGGCCAATCTAACAAACCAATATTGTTATCTCTTAACCAACGCAAGGAGCATTGTCTTGCTGAAATTGAACCCCGTCAAAATTAGTATCGCCGAAAATGCGCGCTAACGAAGGCAGAAGAACAGCTTCTAATACATTTATGTACTTTTGATTGTCCATGCGACCCTCGCAAACGAACATTTCGCCGACACCATCAGCAGCCATGCAGCCCCAGATCATAATGCTGCCTCATCCATGCTTAACAGTGGGTACCACGCAATCTGGATGATATTCTTCCCCGACCCGTCACCTCACGAACGTCACACCAGGTGTTCCAGGTGTTCCAAATATCTGTAGGAAAGAAAAAATAATGTTTTCATAAGATTTGTAATATGTCTTCAAAATTGCTCTAGGGTAAGAAGCTATGACTGTTAATACTTTAAGACGATCTTAACTAAGCTTACCTCGAAGTTTGATTCATCAGACTTCCGTGATTCCGTGTTGGTATCGGCGAGCCCATTCCAAACGATTTTTCCTATTCTTTTCTGAGAGCCACGGCTTTTTTCGGGCTTTACATCATTTTAAATCTGCTTCCAGAAGTGTTCTTCTAGCTGTTCGAGCACTAACTGGTTTACTGAATTCATCCGAAAAGGCAGAAGAAGATTTTTTGCGATCCTTGAGAGACTCGCGTATAAGTATTCGGTCTTCTCGTTTACTGGTTAGACGCTTTCTTCCACTTTTTGATTTATTATTGTGGGATTTCGTATCCACAAATCGCCTGATAGTACATTGGACCGCGCACCGCGCATCGCGAACATCCCACCAAATTGGCAATCTCAACCTGAGACTTATCTTCTTCACTTCGAACTTGAATTCTAACTCTATCATCGTAACTAATTTCACTTTTTTTAGGCATTTCGGTAAATATGAACTGTTTTTATAAGATTGGTAACTTTTCACTAAACGTAATTTATACTTTCACTTTCCAATTTTAAATGCAAAAATATTTTATGAATTTCTTAAAAATGACAATTTTTAGGTTTAGCATACCCAGAGTACTATGACTTTTAATATTACACAATTTATTCGTTTAATCAACAGTTAAACACCCATGTAAGAAGACATTTACGAAAGGAAGTGGTAACTTTGATAGCCACATTTGAGAATACTTGTATTTTAGTGGGGTGCCTAATACTTTTGGCCAAGGCTGTATATTTATAGAGAGAGAAGTTCGCTTGTTTATTTGCTTGTTTGACTGTTTGCCTGCAGTTTAAACGCAAGAAGGTAAGAAAATTTATTGCCAAACAAACCAAATCAACCCAACCCAACCAACCAAACAAACAAACGTACAAAAACAACTAACTAAACCAAACCAAACCAAACTAAACTAAACTAAACGAGTCAACTAACCAAGTGTGACAAGCCAAGCGGCTAACGAAGCCAAAGTGTTGACAGTCATACTGGCCAAGCCAGCCCGTAGAGGGTCAAATACAGTTAGAGGTTTGTATGTATGTAGGTATGTATGCTTATACATATGTATATATTGTGAAACAATAACATGAAAATGGTCATTGAAAATGAAAATGAAAATAAAATTGAAAAATTTATAAACTACGTGTAGGGGACCGTTATATGCCGCTACACCTCGCCAAGTAGCCAACAGGAAGGAAACTGGTTGTTAACTGGAATGATACTAATTTGTACTTGGGCACTAACTAGTATATTTTCCATCAGTTTTTCTATTTTAGGTATTTTTAACATTGCAAAGCTCTAAAAAATGTCCAAATGTGCAACAGCTTCATACTAGTTAAATACCAGTTCATTTATGCAATGTGAGTTTTCTATTACACAGTAAAAATTAGCCGAGTGTTAAGCAGTGCTTGCAACTATGTAGAGGGTCACGCGTACTAAGCTTAAGCTGGGTTGAATTGGTGTGGCTATTGGTCGCACTTAGACCAAAGGTCCCACAGTGATACCGCTTGTTGTCAGATCTTCTAACGATTTGCTGTGCTTCCTTATGAAAGAAAAAATTTACGAATTTTTGCTCAAGCTTAGCTCAGCGAGACAGTCAAAGATATTTACTGAGAAACGTAGATCGCGCAGATGTCAAGATTGTATTCAAAGGACTCTTCTCCGGCGCTACAGCTGAGCCGAAAATCATTAGAATGAAACCCTATTCATTTCCATTGAAGCCCCCATTAAACAGTGAGCTGTTGTTACACCAGCCGGTATGCTAATAGAGAACCGGTCTTACTGCACCTGGGGTAAAGACAAATAAATCTTGCTAACAACGTACAAAGCAATTGGCCGGCCAGTCGTAAACTATACTGCAACGATCTGGGCGCCAGGGACGAACGAGACGCAGATGAAGAAGTTACAGGCTTGCCAAAACACAGCCGTCAGGACCGTGGCAGGAAACCTCCTGATGTCACCGGGGCATAACTCCTTAACGCTCTTTAACTCGTAGCATAGATGCTTCTCTGTGAAAGCAATTCACCAGGAGTCAGTCAATACCTGCAAAGACTGCTTTCCCGTGAATGGTGTACTCGGAGCAAAAGCACCACCTATTGCAGATAACGAGCTCGATTTGACTCGAGAGACCCGCGTGACTCTGGCACAACTTAGGTCTAAATACTGTAGCAGGTTAAACTCCTACCTATCCAGACTCGACCTTAACATACCCAACGTATGCCTTGCATTTAGAGAGTCTACGCACGACACTAACCACCTCTTCACATGCTCCCTCAAGCCGACACATTTAAGCACCTTCTCCCTCTAGTCCAATCACGTTGAAACAGCACGTTTCCTGTACCTCCCATTAGATAACCTCGGCGATCTAGATTAATTAAACCTGTCTCTAAGCGGGGCTAGTGAACCGCTACAACAACAACAACGTGGCCATACCACTTTTTCTGCAAAGTACCTGCTAAAACTAGCCCCCTCCAGAAGGCACAAAAGCAGATGACAGAGTGAAACCATGTGCAATGTGACAAGACAAATCTGGCCACTAATCGAGGTAAACTGAACCAAGTCGTTACTCCTTCTAAACCGGACCTCCATGAGCCTCATTATAGAAGGGTAGGCTGCTTCCCGAATGACTTCTGTCGCAGTTGTTTCCGTTTTCTCGGATTGCTTCTTCGATTGCTTTGTAGCGCTTGCATCGATAGCCATAGTTATCTCCTGAACCACATAAGACACACCAAGTGGCCTGAGCGTCTGGAAGGATGAGAGGAGCCTCCTTCACAGAACCAACATAAGTATCAAAGGGCGCTTGTTCAGGGTTCCGTGATAGAGGAACCTATTAAACTTACTAACTAGCTGACCAGCGCTGTATAAATCCGGAACACAATATTCTTTTTTAGACCCCATATTTTTCATGTCCTCGTTTTGCAACCATAAAATGCAATTATAGACTTCCTCGACCTTACTTCCCTCTTACGGCTCCAGTTGAGTTTGCTATATAAGATTACCCTGGGAAATGTTTTCTTCGGCAGAGAGAGAGAGTGATCTCCAGACCTATTAGTAGAGATGGCTTAAAAGGAGTCGGTTTGTGCCTTTTGGTAAATAGGACCATTTTGGTTTTCTCTACCGGCGATATTGGCCCTACTCATCTCGGCGAAAAAGATTCTAAGGAGATACTCAACTAGTTTCACTACGGGCTGTTGAAGGCCCACTACTTGAAGAGCTCGTACAAAGTTTACATAAAGGCCTCGCTGTGAAAGCTCACATAGTCCAATTGATCAAAGAACTGAAGCCTCTTAATTATCGGATGTGATTTCGCTTCGTTCAATGAGCTGAAGATGGTTTGATAGGAGATGCCCATTTTTATCGAAAACTCATCTGTTCCGATGAAGCTCATTTTTACCTCGGCTAAGTTGATAAGCAAAACTGCCGAGCTTGTGGCTCGGAGAACTCAAACGGAACCATGGAAAAGCCAGTGCATCTACAGTATGTATAAATTTGGTGCGTCAGGTGGACCGGTTTTAGTCCAGCTCCTAACGTCAATGCCTATCGTTACGGTGCCATGCTCTGGAGATCTTTGTGTCCAAATATTGCAGAGAATGATATGGACATATGATATGGATACTAAGTACCGCGCAGCCAACCATACAATCGCTCTTTTGTGAGTAATCAACCTGCCGCCTCGCAGCTTGGATGTGACTCTGTTCGATTATTTATTTTGTTGGGAGCCGTTAAAGGCAAGTGATACGCCAACCATCCAGAGACTATACATGGGTTGAAAAATGAAACTGAAGTCGCAGTTGTGGAGGACCACGGAATGGAATGACGGAATAGAATGGGCTACAGCGAGGCTCACCATGAATGTGGTGGTGTTTCAACATTGATCAGTAAAAATCATTGAGAAATATTTATTTTTTCGTGGCCAATTCGTGTGTGTAGTGGAAATCGTTGTTTCTGCCCTCATTAATGATTTGCGTTCGAAAAGGGAACTGGTATAATTCTAACTTTAAAATACCAGTATATAACTAGAATCTTTTCAAACTAGTTTAACTTTTCACTGCTGGGTATGTGTACATGTACGGTATATCTGTATGCATGTATGTTCTTCTTGGTGTTGAAACAATGAGTAATGTTGCCAGCTAACGCGCGCTGCCGAGAAGCTCAGGAGGAGCTGAGTTGCCAAAGTCGTAACCATAAATCATTTCAACGCCATCGGCTGGCGGGTTCGCCAACTTGCTGGTCGCTCGCTTGACGGCCAAAAAAGCTGTGGTGCGGCCACCGGTGGCGTATATGACCTGACGAATTTTGTAGCGAAAACTCATTTTTTGGGTCAAAGCATTTTTAATTCCTCATTTTTTTTTACTTTCCTCCATCCACTCACTTTCATTTATTTCTTAGCTTGCAAAAGAGTCACGTCACTGCAGTAGGATTCTTCCATGTAGCATACGCGGAAGTAGCTCGTTAAATCTGTAGCGTTGCTTAAATATTTCGTCATAAAAATCTTAAGGCACTCACACACACACACGTAGTGAAAGAGAAAGAGAGAGGAAGAGGAGAGAGAGAGAGAGGTGGAGAAAGGCAGCGAGATTGATGGACAGGTAGACAGGTCATGTCGTGTTTGTATGTACGTAACTCATTTGTGGTCTTGAGGTTGTTCGCTTGGTTTTTACGCGTCCGATGACTGGTGAATTCCAATTAAGTCGTAAATATGCTTGAGCCTTGACCGCTCGGCTTGCAGTGTGTCGGTTCACTGGCGCTATGCAGGCTTGCTGTTATAATCTGTTGTTTTTACTAATATACACACATGCATACATGCTTGCCAAGTCCTTAATAAATATTAGAGACGACATTATGGTTGCGAGTGAACCGAAACCGTTGACGGTGTCAGAGTTTGAGGACTTTCTTTTAGTGGATCTAAAGTCCGGTGTAAATATAGAACCAAGAGCTTGTTGTTCGTGTTTCCAAAAAACGTGCCGAAGTCCACGTAACCTCAGGAGTTAGTTACATAACGATTGGGTAGTTATAGCGGAGTATTTCCGCTTTCGGAAGGTCTTGACCCTGAGTCAAAGACAAACAGAGAAGGCTAAGAACTCATAACTCATATCCATGGAGCTCTCATTTGGGGTGCCTAGAGTTTTCTGAGCTTACAAAGCAGAAGTCCGTATATCTTACCATGTCTGGTTTTTTCAAACTACTATTAGCGCATCTCCACCTGTGGAGACAGAGTCATACTGAATGCGGCAAACTAAATTCGCCGGAGCCCCAGTTGGAGGTGTAAAATTAAAAGAAAGTTTTCATTCTTTCGCCATCTAAGTTTTGTGCAACTCTTGATGGTAAGGAATCATGAGTATTCCCGCATTCCAGCATTTAAAACATTATCCTGTTGAATTTATGGAGTTTGTGGGAACTGGGCGGCAAGAGAGAGTTATCAAATTGATTTAAAACCACAAACCTACGTTGGATGAAAGAGTAAGTTAAAGACCTAACTGCGAGCGACCCCATTTAAGCTATTGCAAATACTCATTATGCTCTCGGCAATAAAGTTAGGAATGCAAAAGCAGTTGAAATCTATGAACTCGTGGTAAGGAAAGCCACTGAGCTAACCAAGAAAGCAGAAAAAAAGCATAAAAAACGTCAACTACGCCTGCTTAGAAAATGTTGTTAACAACAGAGACTCGGTGGTTAGGGCGGCTGTAGTGAAGATGATCATGAAGTGCACAATAGCTGATGAGACTGCTGAAATGGCCTTTCCTCTGAGGATTGTACCACAACAGAAAACATCTCGACTGATAAAGACCATGTATGGTACAACGAAATTGATGAAAGAGCAAGAAGGCGATTCTGAGCAAGATAGAACAACTTGAAAGCGACGCAGAATATACCAGTTTTTTGCTCGGATGATCTCGAAGGGATTGCAGCTTTAGGCTTACGTCTCCTGCGTGGAAAATATTATGAAGTAAATGAGGGGAGGCAGGTTTGAGTAAAGTATAAGAACACGTAATCTCTTTATTTCTGTTCCGACATCCCAGTGACTTCGATGTTCAAAGAACTACACGAACTTTGCAAAAACTATTGACGTCCGATTTATGCACAACTTCAGCTTCAAATATCTATATACGACGTAGCAACTATGAACTAACCTAATCTCTTAGTCGACCTCCGAGACCTTAAGCACAACCAGGTACTTGAATAAAATTTCCAATCTCAGTTATTTCAAAAATCGTTGGTTGGTATTACGAACGAAGACATCGAAATACGTGGTGATTAACAAAAGTTCGGTAAGTTGGTGACTTTCTATATGTTTTTGTTAAATCTAAAAATACCAAATCATTTGCAATTACTTTATTAGTCTTCCTTTCAAATTTTAGAACAATCGGCTAAAATGGAGATAAAAAACACAAAATAGCTGAGGATAGGTCCGACGAAATTCCACCACGAACACTAACAGAAATTCGCCATGTGAGTCTCTTCGAGTTTCGGCGTAATTTACAGCAAATACAATTAATCAGTGAATACGAAATTGCATATGGAACGATGCTCGATGTGTATCACGAATTTTAAGTGAGACCCAAAAAGAGGCTCCAGGGCATTTTGCTCATTTTTTTCTAAACAAATTCGAAAATGGTCAATCTAGCAACTTTAGTAAAGCCGTTACTGGTGACAAATCTTGGTTCTATAGGTATGATCCAGAATCCAAAGAGCAGTACATGGTATGGAGCCCAACAGGAGCACACCCACCCGATCTAAAAGTGTGGCTGTTATTCCACTGGAAAAGGGTCAGGCGGTAGCTGCAAAATGGTACACCGAAGAGTGCTTACCAAAAGTTATTGGAAAACAGGAAGAAAGAGGATTTGCGGCGCTACTTTTTATATCATGACAACGCGTCATCCCACACTGCTGAAATAAAAAATAATTTTATTGCGATCTCTAGGTTCGAAGAAATACATTCAGCACCATATTCCTCAGATATAGCACCTTGTGCTTTCAGGTTCTTTCCAAAAATCCAAGAAAAATTTAAAAGGAAAAGTTTTTAATAGCAACGAGGAGATAATTAATGCGGTTAATGCTGAACTTGATAAGCTTAAAAAGCAAGATTTTGAAGACTGTTTTCAGAAGAGGATCTCATAGGCTTTAGAATTGCATTGAAATCAGTGGCGATTGTATAGAGAAGATAAAAAAGTACAAAGATTACGAATATATACAGAAATAATTTTTTTTCTGGTCAACTTAGCGAACTTTTATTAATCCTCTTGTACAACAGGCGACGTGACGCAACATATTTTTACTGATATGACGTCGAAACTAAGGCTCAATAATCGCAGAGGAAGCATTATGGCTCACCAACAACGAAAAGGGTTCGACGAGTGCGGTCGAGCCTGGACTCACTGTGCTCTTTCATGTCATTGAAAACCATGAATTCCTTCCACTGGACAAAACGGTCAACAAGGAGTACTAAGTACAAATTTTCTTCGACGAGCGTTAATCAATCCCTCGCTCAACCGACCGGCTGAAAAATAAACGCAAAATTCAACAAACCCGTGACCAAAAACTTGGTACAGCCCAGGCAGGTTCTTATTCCTCCAATTTATAGTCCGGTTCTCGCACCAAGTGTTTAGTGATTTCTATCCATGACGAATACTTTGGCTGATGAAGTAGAGTAGCCTGGGAAAATCGATGCTCCCAAGTTTTTGCCAATAAGCACAAGAGTTCTATGAAAGAGCAAAACCGTTCGTATTTGATATGACTCGGTTAGTTGTAGCTTTGGTAAATAATACCTTTAATTTAATGCAAATATAATGGATTACTTTTTACTATACCATTTAAGCATTTCGCTGAAACAACTGAAGACTCTCTCAAACACTGAGTTTGAGAAGTGCTTCGGGGATTAAAAGAGACTCTGGGGCAAGTGTTTTGAGTGAGAAATATAATAATATATTGTATATATATATATTAGGTCAAGTAAAAAGTTCGCTCGGTTTTTTTATTGATTTTTCAAAATATGATAACTTTGTGTACATTTGTCCGATTTAAGTCAAATATGCACCGTTTTTTTCGTAAACTTGCTGCCAACGAGATGCCAACTTCATTATACCCCTCTCGTAGAAGGCTGCGTCCCTATTGGCAAAAAACTCGGAGAGCCAATTTTCACGGGCCTCTCTTGAGGCTCCAGCATCTTGATGTTTTTCCAACAAATGGAGGGACCTACAGTTTATACTAAGCCGCCACCGAACGGCTGCTGGCTTTTTTTATGAGGAGCCTTTATTTCCTGTTCGAAATACACTCGGAGGGTTGGACATTCCTTGCCAAGGGGCGAACGCAATTAGTAGAAAATTTAAGTTAATTTTTTATTTAAATTAATTTTCCATAACTTTTGCATGTTTGTGGCAGCGGGATATGAACCCGTGCGTTCCGAATGTCAGTAGAGTAATTACATAGGTTTTTTTTGTCAAAGCTTTACCCGAACTGCCAAGAGCTTCGGACTTTCGGTATGCGAATTCGCAGAAACGCTAAAATTTTGTTACGTCTAAGTTCATTTATACACGTAGGTATGTACTCGTATTTATCTAAGGAATGAAGTCATTAAATATTTCTACGTTGACGCAGCAAAAGTCTTCCTTGAAATTTCCTTTTCCTCCAGCACACATTAACGCTTCGCTCCGCTATTATTATTTATTATTATTATTACTTTGTTGCTTGTGCTTTTTGTTGGTTTTATTTTATTTTGTTTTGTTTGGTTTTGTTATTTCCTTACTGAAATTATGAGCATATTTTCTCAAACGGAGTCAAGCACTTCGTCAGCTGTGTGCTAGTTTTTTATTGTTTTTTTTTTGTGCCAGTCAGCCTGTTGGCCTGCTGGCCTGCCTGCCAAACACCCAAACATCCAAACATTCAAAGATCCAAGCAGCCAGGAGCAGTCAACAGTCAACAGTCAGCAGTCAGCGCCAGTGCCAGCCATCCAGTTT
The DNA here is from genome assembly GCA_037013455.1 of Ceratitis rosa. Lineage (NCBI taxonomy): Eukaryota > Metazoa > Arthropoda > Insecta > Diptera > Tephritidae > Ceratitis > Ceratitis rosa. Next base: position 9,399,807 of record JAWMAG010000001.1, on the reverse strand, counting down.
GTGGCATTAATTTTCCTGTTGACCTCAACACGCTTTTAAAAAGTCTTAATTGGCGTTGAACGCTTGTCGACGTCGACATTGCGCCACTTGACGCGCGCGCGGCCATGCAACGTTGGCATTTGCAGTATTTTAATGTTTTCTTCATTTCACTTTTAGAATGTATGTATGTATGTATGTATGTATGTAGGTATGTATGTATGTATGTATGTAGGTATGTATATATATAGGTATGAGTGTTATGCAGTTTGTATATAAAGTCATTATTCTTCTTTCTTTCCTTGTGTTGGGGTGTGTGTGTGCGTGTGTGTGTGTGTGTTTGATTGTATTTGTATTGCATTTTCCAGCGAAATTTTTCTTTCTTTGTTTTTCATCAGCGCGCAGCACAACATTTGTCGTTCGTTTGGAAAATTTATGGTGGCATGGTCTATGCGCAGCACTTACGGTACACATTTGGTTTCTAATTATGTATAGTATGTATAGTATGTATGTATGTATAGTATGTATGTGTGCTTGTGAATTTCTTTGCGCATATTTGGTATGCGTGGTAAGAATGCAGAACGCTTTAAGTGTACAATTTTAGTGGCGATAAATCAAAGCTTTGTTATTTAGGTTAGAAAAAATACAAACATACATACATACCATACATACACTCACACACACCCATACGAATACTCGTATATAAATATTTAATGTGCTATGAAATTGAGGGGCGTTTAATATTGTGCAATAATTACGGCTGCGAATTCATAATAATATGCATACATACATACACACATACATACGTATATACATAAATGAATTTATGTGCATGTATGTATGTATGTAGGCAACCATAATGCATCCATTAGCGAGAATGAGTGAAAGTGAGCAAAATAATACTTTCTGAAAACTTTCAGCATTTGTAGGCCGCATAGGAGCATCCGTTCTCATTTTATATTGAAATTAATTAGTTGTGAAAGTTTTCAAAATACATATATGTACATTTTAGGTCAAGTAAAAAGTTCGTTCGGTTTTTTTTATTGATTTTTCAAAATATGATAACTTTGTATACATTTCTCCGATTTAAGTCAAATATGCGCCAACGAGTTGCCAACTTCATTATACCCCTCTCGTAGAAGGCTGCGTGTCCCTATTGGCAAAAAACACGGAGAGCCAATTTTCATAGGCCTCTCTTGAGGTCAACCTCTCACCATTAAGCGCGTTCGCCATGGACAGAAAAAGATGGTAATCACTTGGTGCCAAGTCCGGACTATAAGGTGCATGCATTAGGACCTCCCATCCGAGCTCCTGGATCTTCTGGTGCGTCACCAAAGACGTTTGTGGCTTGACGCTGTCCTGATGGAACACAATTCGGCCTCTGTTGATCAAAGATGGCCTCTTCTGGATGAGTGCAGCCTTCAAGCGGTCCAGTTGTTGGCAGTAGAGGGCCGAATTGTGCGTTTGACCATAGGGAGCAGCTCGTAGTAGATGATTCCTTGCCAATCCCACCAAACACACAGCAAAACCTTCCTGGCCGTCAATCCTGGCTTGGCCATTGTTTCCGCCGGCTCACCGCGTTTCGACCACGACCGACTTCGCTTGACGTCGCTAGTCACCAAACGTTTCAGAAATGGGTCGATTTTGTTGCGATTCAGCAGCGATTCGCGGATGGAAATTCGGTCCATCATGTTTTTTTTTGCGTTAGTTCGTGTGGCACCCAAAATTCGAGCCTCTTTTTGAATCCAAGGTTATGCAAACGGTTCCAATCGGTTTTCTGGCTTATCTTTAGTTCCTCAGCAATTAAATAAGTGCTCATGTGACGATCTGTTTCCACTGTTTCTATGATTTTATCGCAATTTTCGACGACAGGCCTCCCGACGCGTGGTGCATCTTTGACATCGAAATTACCGGAACGGAACCTAGCAAACCACTTTTGTGCTACACGTTCGTTTACAGTATCGAGCCGCTTTGGCTGCTTTTTCGCCTTGATCGAAGAAAAATTGTAAAATTTAGCGAATTTTCTCTTCACGGATGTCCATCTTTGACGAGCGCTCACAACGTACTACAAAACTTTGCTAGGCCGCTTTTTTGTTTCTATACTAAAAGAATTTTAGTATAGGGGGTGTAGTCAAGCTTCTGGATATGCTGTTACAGTCGCGAGGCTATACTTAATTCCTACACTTGCGCCCACGACGCGCAGCCTGGGAACGTGAGCAACCCTTGTGCAAGATGCGGTGGAGCCCCGGCTCATGGCTAATGAGAGAGGAAGCTTCAGTGGAACCACTCCGACTTATTCGGTTTAATGGTCCGCTGAAGTCTAATTGGAGCGTTTGTCCAACAGAGGTGCGACTGAAGGCGGGGGTCGGTCTTGAAGCAAGCGGCTCGCAATATATGTAAATGTGTAAAAAACTTTATACTTACTCGCCTAGCGAGGTTTTGCGCTGGATTTGGGACCCGTCAGCTCCAATAAAAAATTAACAACGCGTCGGATGGGATACGCCCCTTACGGTGATGACCCCTGCAAACGTTTAAAGCATCATGAGTTAAGGGTATGTACCTGGAATATCCGGTACCTTAATTGGGAAGGTGTCGTCCAAGAAGTGCGATGGACGGGACAAGGACGAAGCCGACTAGGTTCTTGTGATTTTTACTACGGCGGCCATATAGAGGAGCGCAAATTTGGTGTCGGATTCGTGGTGGAAGAGAGACTCCGTCGCTTAGTGCTGCCATTCACTTCAGTGCATAAACCTCTCGCCACAACTCGCAACATAGCAAAATTCTTCAAGATATCGTTGATTTGCGCCTATGCCCCGACGGAAGAGAAGAACGATTTTCTCCAAAGCTGCATTTTCTGAGCGCCTAGAGCATATTTATGAGCGCTGCCCCCGACACGATGTGAAAATCGTACTTGGCGATTTTAATGCCAGGGTGGGCAAAGAAGGTATCTTTGGTACAACATCCTCAAATGGATTGAGGCTGATTGACTTCAAAGGTGCCCGAAATATGGTTATCTCTAGAATTAGATTCCAGCACAAAAAAATTCACCAAGCTCCCTGGCTCTCCCCTGATCGAAAAACACAAAACCAGATCGATCATGCTGTGACAGACGGAATACATGCACCCATTGTTTTAGAAGTGCATACACTCCGAGGACCACCATCTTGTTGTAGCGAAGATAGGCATACCCCTCTGTGTATCAAAGAACGTCCGTCAACACTCACAAGCAAAGTTCAATGTCTAAAAGCTGTAATCACATCATACTACCGAACGATTTTCTACTCGACTTGCACACCTGCTCTCTGAGAGCACTCATCAGCAACTCGGTATACGGGAATTGTGGGACGGCATTTCAAGCTCTGGAGACAAAAAACGAAAGAGGCCGAGATACGTGAGTATGAAGAGCTTGAGCAGCTGGCCGACAAGGGTAATGCTCGTATATTCTATGAGAAGATACGACGACGTACAGAAGGTTCCAGGACCGGAGCAGACTCTTGTAGGACACAAAGAGGTGACCTAGCCACCGATGCCCAAAGTATATTGAATTTATGGAGGTACCACTTCTCCAGCCAGCTGAATAGCAGTGAAAATGGAACACCCGGAGATGGCGAACCCGAAACCCCAATCGATGACGATGGAAAAGACATGTCATTACCTGACCATTAAGAAGTTAGAACAGCAATTACTCGCTTAAAAAACAACAAAGCGGCTGGAGCTGACGGCCTACCGACAGAACTATTCAAACATGGCGGTGAAGAGTTGATAAGGTGTATGTATCAGCTACTTTGCAGAATATGGTCGGACGAAAGCATGCCCGACGATTGGAATTTAAGTGTGTTCTGCACAATCCACAAAAGATGCGATCCAACAGTCTGTGCCAATTACCTTGGAATAAGCCTTCGTAAATCGCATATAAGGTCCTATTAAGCGTATTGTGTGAAAGACTAAAGCCCACCGTCAACAAACTGATTGGACTTTATCAGTGTGACTTTAGACCTGGTAAGTCAACCATTGACCAGATATTCACGATGCGCCAAATCTTGGAAAAGACCCGTGAAAAGAGAATCGTCACACACCACCTCTTCGTCGATTTTAAAGCCGCCTTTGACAGCACGAATAGAAGCTGCCTTTACGTCGTTATGTCTGAATTTGGTATACCCGCAAAACTTATACGGCTGTGTAAACTGACCTTAAGCAAAACTAAAAGCTCCGTCAGGATCGGGAAGGACCTCTCCGAATCGTTTGATACCAAACGAGGTTTCAGACAGGGTGATTCCTTATCGTGTGACTTTTTCAATTCATTGCTGGAGAAAATAATACGAGCTGCAGAGCTGAATAGAGAAGGTACAATCTTCTATAAGAGTGTACAGCTGCTGGCGTACGACGATGATATCGACATTATTGTCCTCAACGACCACGCCGTGAGTTCTGCTTTCTCCAGACTTGATAAAGAGACGAAGCGAATGGGTCTGGTACTGAATGAGGGCAAGACGAAATATCTCCTGTCATCAAACAAACAGTCATTGCACTCGCGACTCGGCTTCCACGTCACTGTTGACAGTCATAACTTCGAGGTCGTAGATAATTTGGTCTATCTAGGGACCAGCATTAACAGCAACAACAACGTCAGCCTGGAAATTCAACGCAGAATCGGTCTTGCCAACAGGTGCTACTTAGGACTGTATAAACAATTGAAAAGTAAAGTCCTCTCTCAGCGAACGAAAACCAAACTCTACAAGTCACTCATTATACCGGTCCTACTATATGGTAAGGAGGCATGGACTAACATCTAACCAGTAAAGTAAGTAAGTATTATATATACTATTCGGTT
>JAWMAG010000001.1:9357500-9390000 GCA_037013455.1 Ceratitis rosa | reverse complement strand
CAACATCACCACATTCACCTGCCTGCACCAAGCTGCCAACTTCACCACCATTTCCCTTATTGTACTCATATCTACGCAACGCTGAGTGGCTGACTACTTTTTGGCTTCAATTAAAATAAATGAAATTAAATTGATGGAAAAATATGCGCTTTATTAAAGGCATAAATCTACTTGAGCGAGGATACTCGTACTCTAACGAAAGAAGAAGAAAAAGTATTCTGACGCGTCTAAAACTAAAAGCTCGCAAGGGTTGGTCGGTCGATGGGTGGCCAGCTGCGCGCACAAATGTCATTCGCAATTCGCCATTTCTTTTTTGCTTTAGCTTGTTGTTTCGTGCATAAAATTCAATTACTTTGCAAATACGGTAAAAAAAAAGTAGTAAGAAAGACTAATAACAACAGAGCGAGGGTAGAGGTAGTCGGCATGCGACAAAAAGCAAACAAAGACGGTAAAGTTGGAAAGGCATAATAACCAAAAATAAATAAATAACAATAATAAAAGCATAATTGCAATAACAACAGTAGCAAGTAAGGTGGGATAGATATGATTGGATTGCCTTAATAAATGAGAAATTTCTAGAAGTCACTTCGGAGTACTCAAATCAAACTTTGCACTCAATTTGAAGGAAGTAAGGAAGAGGCTCGACCACGTGCTAATTTTGGTGTTCGTCTGGAGAAGTAGGAGTCTAGTTAGTCAATGGAGTATCGATTAGATGACTTAACCCATGAGCTGGTTCGCAGTTAAGTCGAACTCGGTGGCTTTTTCATTAAGATCTTCTTGATTTCTTTCTTGATAGCATTCAATTGGGCTTGGGAAGAAATTTCTCTCACTCTAATGACCCTGCTTATTAGCTATTTGAACCTCATCAACGTCTTTTTTATCCTCAATGTTCGGGGAATTGAGATCGGCGTCTCCGATTATTTCCTTTTCGCTGCCAATCAGCCACCTGGAAAATTCGCCCCCTCCCATAAAAGATGTATTCCCTACACTTCGGTCACCAGATCGCCTCTTTGGGTCCCAAACAAGTATGCGCCGATATTGAAAATTACGTAAGTTAGATAGGTAGAGAAAGTGCTGACTGTAGTGTTTAAGTCTCGGCCCTAATTAGCGCTGGGAGTTTCTTGAGAACCTTCAGAAAGTCATCGAAACATAGCCTCTTGTTCTACAATGACATTAATGGAGTCCAGTGTCTTGAAATCCAGTGATTTCACGAACAACACAGACGATAAGTCCGTCTAGCTGCTTGATCCGAGGTCCTTTTGAGTAGCGATCGATTTTCGCGCCATTTTTAATGTACGAACTAAGAATAAATGGCGGCCAAAGTGGTTAGCATTTCATACTGCCGTTCGGAAATTAGTCATCTTCGATCATTTTGCGTGACATGTGTGATCATCTTGTTGAAATCATAAAGTGGTCAGGACCTGTTCTTCAAATTGCAGGCCAAAAAAGTCGGTTATCATACGACTATAACGTTCCGAAGTGACAGTCACATTCTCGACGTTGTTTTTTCAATGAAGTAAGGTCCAATCACATCTTCGGACCAAAAAGTGCACCAGACGGCCTGTTTTTTTATGTAATGGCCTTTCTTCAATTATAAGAGGATTCTCGGAGCTCCAAATAAGATAATTTTATATATATATATCTCGCTGAAGAAAACTTTGTTCGAAAAAAAGCCGACCACAGCTTGTTGTTCAAGCAGCCAATCGACGAATGAATAAAACCAGCGGACTTCAGTTATTGTGTGAGCTGGACTTAATGTGGATGTGGTCGTAAGTTCAAGTGTAAGTCCAAGTGCAAGGGTGCCGTGAGAAAGCCTCAGCTCTAGATAATGTCGAGAAATAGACTTATTCGGGTCTTCGGCTTTCCTTTCTTCACCTACAGTAGCAATATTTGGGTGGAACGAGCCAAACGATGATACACAGGCCTTACATTATCTGTAACGGAACCAGTTTCTTCAAATTTCCTTAAAATTGGATCAATATCTAGAGTAGTTGGACGATAATCTCCTGTTTTTAACAACTTTTAAGGGGTTATGTACAGTTAATAGGCTAAAAAAAAGCGTACTTTTAAGAATTTTTTTTTGGGAAGTCTTTAGAATTTATTGATTCAAAAGGTTTACATACTTATTATGGTATTATTCAACAATATTTTAATCCTTATAACTAGTAAAAATATTGCTCTGGAGAAGAGCTACAGCTGATCTCCAGGAGGTCCACTGAAAAAAGACGTCTTGCGGTGACCACTCTATCTCTGAACTGGATCAACTGAAATTAAAAAACCAAACAGATTTTATTAAAGTAATGTTAAATCTAGTGATTAATCATGAGGGAATAAGCAAAAAAATTTTTTTTTGTCAAAATGGCCCCTTCTCAAAGAAAAAAGTCGATTTTTCAAGGAAATTTCGATTTTAAATTGTTTATAAAAAAAAGTATTTATCGGAAAAATTAAACCTTAGATTAATCACTGAAAAATATATTAAAGAAGCTTGTGTTAAAATTTTAGACAAATCGGTTTAGCCGTTTTCGAGTTATAGTGGTCACCGACTTTGAAAACACCATCCTGAGAAAAACGCGTTTAAAGTTATACTTACACGGTGTATCCCAAAAATAACCGAACTTTATATTTAAATCATACAACATACAGCGCCATCTATTGAAAATTTGCAACATTAAAAAGATACATTCATCCTCTTTCAAACGCACCTGACTTCATGTATGTAAGTCGGATGACAGATGTAAAAGTGACAGCCATTTCAATAAAACCAAAGGTGTGCTAATGGTTTCAAAAAAACAAAATGGAACAAAGAGCAAATATAAAATTTTGTATCAAACTTGAAAAAAAATTGAAATTGAAGTTTAAAAAAATAAAAAAAAAAATTGAAAAAAATGAAGCAGCCGTAACCGAGGTACTGAAAAACATTTCTATAAATGACATAAAAAAATCTATGCATGCGCTGGTTGATCGTTCCAAACGTTGTGTTGAGTCAAATGGAACCTATTTTGAATAAATAATAACTTTCAAAGATAATATAATATGTATTTTACTATTTTATATCCAAAAAGTTCGGTTATTTTTGGGACACACCGTGTATACTTCCAAGCGCTCCGAAACGTCTTTTCAAATGTGCGTATAACTTCGAAAATATTTGCCGGATCGATTTGAAATTTCTTGTGTATATTCTTAAATATATGTAGAAACAGAAAATAAAATAAAAAAAAATCGATTTTTTGAAAATCATAACTGTATATAACCCCTTAAGCGTTTTTTAAAAAATGCCTGACTTTTAACTAAAACGAAATATGTTTGGTTTGACAGTTAAGTTTCACAGCTGTCAAAATTTAAAACTGAAAAAAAAAATCTCCTCTCTGTTTTTCTTTCCATTTGCAGTGCATTTCGAGAGAAAAATCCGTATAACCTAGTGTAGCAACATGTCTGTGGTTCAAATTGACTTTATCGCAAGCACAGCTACTTCAGCGAATTTCTAAATAAATACAATATTTATACAGCCCAACCCTCACTTGTCGCTCAAACCCATTGGAATGAAGTCAAATGTTACGCTCGAATGTCCTTTCGATTGTTTTGCTTGTTTGTTCAATTTTTATTCTATTTATGCAGTTATTTATTTATTCAATTTCTTCGTTTTTTTTTTTTGTATTCAATTCATGACATTTTTTTATATACATACATATATTATACATATGTATATATAAATTGCATTGCCATCAAGCCGATCGGTGGGGTCGGTCGCATTTCATGCAATTGTGCACTCACTTACCTCCATTAGAGAAATGTTTGCCCTATCCCTTTACGGTGCTCACCCACTCCATCTCAACTGGTGGTGTCCTGCGGCCGCTGCTGCTGTCGCTCCACTGCCATTCTATTTATATTCGTTGTTCTTTACTTTGCGTTTTCTTCATTTTACGCTTGAATGAGTTTATTCAAATTTATTGCAGTATTTCTTAATGTATTGGCGAATGGTTGTTTATCATGTTATTATTGTTGTTGTTGTTGTTGTTGTTGTTGTTTATGCAAAATATGTGGTAGTCTTACAATTAATAAGCGTATACAATTTAATGAAATATTTATTTCTACAAAATGTATGAGTACCATATATGTATATGTATGTATATAGTATATGTGGAATTTATGTATGTATAAGTATGTATGTATGTGTTTGTGCCTTTAAGTATTTATTTGGCTTATTGAATGAATTATAGGAATTACATACCACTTTGAAATTCTAATTAAATTCTGTCAAGTGTTCACGTATACGTATAAATGTATGTTTGTAAGCTTTTGAAATGCGCATAGGTATAGTACACTATGTAAGCTTATTTGTGTTACATTTGGAATGTATGTATGTACTGTACTTCAGTACTTCCTGGAACCGTATAACTCAGCTGCTGCTCATTTCATTTGTTTATGTATGTCTGTATGTACATATATGTATATATATATGTAATCATATATGTTTGTTAATATTTATATATGTATGCTATGTATGGGTATGTTCTTGTATGATTTTAATTTGTAAGTTGCATGCTGTTTTCTATGAAATACGACGTTGCACAAACATATATTTACAACTTACAACGTACGAGGGGTTTAGCAAAAGTTCGCTCAGTTGGTGACTTTCTATTTGTTTTTGTTAAATCCGAAAATACCAAATCCTTTGCAATTCCTTTATTAGTCTTTCTTTCAAATTTTAGAGCGATCGGCTAAAATGGCGACGAGAAAACTCAAGATAACTGAGGATAGGTCAGTCAAAATTCCACCACCAACGCAAACAAAAATTCACCATGTGATGCTCTTCGGGTTTCGACGTAGTTTACAGCCATTACAAATATTCAGTGAATGCCAAATTGCATATGGAACGATTGCACCGCCTTTAAAGACTATTTCTAAGTGGTTCAGAAGATTCCAGACCGCATATTTTACCGTAGAGCACGAACACCGAGAAGCTCGAACAAAATCCTCCACTGATGACGTCACTGTAGCTCTGATGACGTTCAAAATTGACGAATACTCGCGAATGACACAAGAAATGATTGGTAATGAATTGGATTTGAGTGACATGGTCATGGGATACTTGAAGAAATCTGCTCGATGGTTACCGCGAATTTTAAGTGAGACCCAAAAAGAGGCTCGAGTGCATTTTGCTAAATTTTTCCTAAACAAATTCGAAAATGGTCAATCTAGCAACCTTAGTAAAGTCGTTACTGGTAAGGAATCTTGGCCTTAAAAGTACGATCCAGAAACCAAACAGCAGTCTAAGGTATGGAGCTCAACAGGAGCAAACTCACCCGTAAAATCTCTGCAACGAAAATCAGCAGCAAAAGTAATGATGTCAGTTTACTTCAGCCGATCTAAAATCGTAGCTGCTTTTCCACTGGAAAAATGTCAGACGGTAACTGCAAGATAGTACACCGAAGAGTGCGTACCAAAAGTTTTCAAAAACTTATTGGAAAACAGGAAGAAAGAGGATTCGGGACGCTACTTTTTATATCATGACAACGCGGCATCCCACACTGCTGAAATAACGAGTAATTTTATTGCGATCTCTGGGTTCGAAGAAATACGTGCAGCACCATATTCCTCGGATATAGCACCTTGTGATTTCTGGTTATTTCCAAAAATTAAGAAAAATTTAAAAGGAAAGGTCTTTAATAGCAACGAGGAGTTAATAAATGCGGTTAAAGCTGAACTTGATAGTCTTAAAAAGCAAGATTTTGAAGCCTATTTTCAGAAGTGGATCTCATAGGCTTAAGAATTGCATTAAAGTCAATGGCGATGTTGTAGAGATGATAAAAAGTACAAAAATTACGAATAAATACAAAAATAATTTATTTTTCTTTTTTTTCTGTTCAACTTACCGAACTTTTGTTAATCCCCTCGCTTATACATACATATATATATATTTATGCCTGTAAAATTTCGTATGCAAATAAGTTAGTTGAATAAGTTAAATTTCGTAAATATCCCAAAGGGACAAGTTGTTGACTGAGATTAAGTGCTGACTGCCATCGGTTACTTGGAGATCATAATTAAGTGATTGCAACAACGTTGAAGTTTTTAAAAAGTCGAAAGTTTTTGACTGTAGAGGTGATTTAAGTTATTCAAAAATAAAATAAAATAAAATAAAATATAAATAAAAATAATTAAACTAAAACTTCAAAGGTAACAAGCAAATCTTAATGAGTGTCTGCCAAAGCTTTAGTGACTCTTTGCGCAAATTTGCAACTCTCTTTTAAGATTTCTTCTACAAAAACTGAAAAAAAAATACTTCAAAAATTTGTTTAACTTTTTATGGAATTACTTCTTCTTTTTCTTGTTAGATCAGGTGTGATGCTATATGCGATTGCTATTCGAACTTCTTCATGCTCAGGTAGTGGAATGTCTTTTCCATCGTCATCGGTTGTGGTTTCGGGTTCACATCTCCTGGTGTTCCATTTTCACTGCTATTCAGCGAGCTGGAGTAGTGTTCCCTCCATAAATTTAATATACTCTGGGCATCAGTGGCTAGATAACCTCTTTATGTCCTACAGGAGTCTGCGCTGGTCTTGAAACCTTCTGTAAGTCGTCGTAACTTCTCATAGAATTTTAGCGCATTACCCTTGTCGTCCAGCTTCTCAAGCTCTTTATACTCATGCAACTCTATCTCTTTCTTCTTTTGTCTGCAGATGCGTCTTGCTTCCCTCTTCAACTCTCGGTATCTATCAGTCTGTTTTCTCCCTACTGCTACATGGCAATCCTCAACGTACCAGCTGTTTTTGTGACTTTGCGAAATCCAATAGTTTCGTTTGCAGCTGTATGTAGAGGGCTTGAAATGCCGTCCCACAGTTCTCGTATACCGAGTTGCTGATGAGTGCTCTCAGAGAGCGGGAGTGCAAGTCGAGTAGCTAACCGTTCGGTAGTCTGTTGTGTTTGCAGCTTTTCAAAGCCGAACCTTCTATGTGTTTGTTGACGGACGTTCTTTCATACACAGAGGCCGATGCGTATCTTCGCTGCTACAAGATAATGATCCGACACAATGTAAGGTTCGTGGAATGTACGCGCATTTTGAATACTCGAGACATATCTACCTTGAATCACAACTTGAGTGATGTGATTGCCTGTATCATAATACGGCACTCGTCAGGTAGTTCAATGTATTTTATTGTGAGAAAATCTAGTACTACAGGTAAACATTCTCAATCAGCCTTGTGGGAATGTTTCGTCGTGGAGACTGAACTTTTCGACAGTTGTGCCGAAGATACCTCCTATGGCCATCCTGACGTTGAAGTCGCCAAGCACAGTTTTCACATCTTGGCGGGGCCAGAGCTCATAAGTATTTATAGGCTCTCAGAAAGGGAGGAGAACTCTCATAAAGGCCGTCGAGGCCTGGTTACAAATCAACGATGTGATGAAAAATTTTGTTTTGATGCGGATTAAGGCGACACGTTTGCCCACCGGAGTGAATGACATTACTCGGTGACGGTGTTTCTCTCCCTTCACTAATCAAACACGGAATTTCTGCTACCTTATATAGCCGTCGTAGTATATTTCACAAGGGCTCCGTCCGTCACATTTCTTGGACAGCGGCACCTACACAATTAAGGGACCGGACTATCCGGTGCATCTTTTAAAATTTAACTTAATTTTTTTTTAATTTAAAACAATTTTCTATAACCAGGATTTAAGCTCGGGCCTTCCGTATGGAAGGAAGCAATGCTAACCACTCGGCTAATGCGACCACTTTGCACTTTTGCTCGTCTTCAAATGGATGTTTTTTGGCTATCTGAGGGACACTGCAAAGGAATCGTTTCTGGCGACTCCCAGAATGAATGTCAGACAAAAACTCTCCACACTTGCGTGAACTTCTACACTTGGTCCCATCCCACCATTACTCAAATTTAAAACATTTTATAATAATTTTGTATAAAAATATACAATATTCTCAGCTCTATGAAGCGTCCGAATGCAGGCAACGACTGGGTCCACTACGAACAAACGTCCAAAAGCTGAAACTTTATGCTTTTATTACTTTAATTAACGAAACAATTAAAAGAATTTATATTTCTGAGAAATTTTAATATCTTAAATATCTTTTACCCTCATTCGCTTGCTTTCATATCAAATAAGGGACTCGAAGGTAAATTTAATTTCCTTCACGACACACACACATACATACATACACTTACATAGTAAATAAAGCACTGAATTCTTATGGCTTAACTCATTTAACTGTGAATGACTCTTTGAGACCACCCACTACCATCGCCTCTCTTTCACTCTTTCACTCTTCCACCCTTTCTCCGCTTGCCACGTGTATTGTCAGTTGACAGGTTCTTAACATTTCGGCATTATCCTGCAATGTCTTAATGCCAGTGGCTTATATCTGATTGCCGCATAAATGTCGAGAAATTGCATTTCCTTTCATATACATATGTACATACTTACATACTTACATACTTACATACACATATACATATGTACAATGCGTTCAATTTAACTCATCTCAAGGAAGCTGCTGAAGAATGTGTGGGCGTAGAATGTTGCAGCAATTACCACATGGTAATGCCATGCCATGACATCGACACTAACATGCATAGGTATATACATACATACATACCATATACGCATGTGTATTAATAACATGAATATTTATGTGCATGTATGTATGTATGTATGTAAATTTGACTTGCTTTTCTCTGTGTGTGTGTGTGTGTTGCTGTCGTGCGCTGTGTAAGCCATAAGAGCAATTTCAGCTGATTCAATCATTTAAATCATTTCGATACTTGAGTGCTTGCGCTTTTCAACACACAAACACACACACACGTATATATACACGCGCACGCAGTCACAAAGAGCTGTAAAGCGACATCAACTGATTTATACTTTTGAGTGATTGCGTATCTATGTGTGTGTGTGTCTGTGTGTTTGTGCTTTTACATTTTAATCCTGTTTTTCGCACAAATGTGACAGGCGCTTGTCCTTTTGTCCTTAAAGGACCTGGCCTGCCTGCCTGCTAAGTGCATGGCGAGTGTGTACAAAATCTATATATACATGTATAGATATAACTGTAAATTTGTGGCAAGCCTTTGGTGACAGTTGCAAATTGTTTGTGTCAACTTGTTGTTGTTTTTGTTATTGTCGTAGTCGTTGTTGTTGTTTTTATTGCTGTTGTTGTTGTTGTTGTTGTTGTTGTTGTTGTTGTTGTTGTTGTTGTTGTTGTTGTTGTTGTTGTTGTTGTATTTGTTGTTGTAGTTGTTGTTGTTATTGTTATTGTTATTGTTGTAGTAGTGGTTGTTTTTGTTGTTGCTGTTGTTGTAGTTTTTGTTGTTGTGTTTTTTGGTGGTTTTGTTGTTGTTGTTGGTTTTGTTGTTGTTGACGTTGTAGTAGTTGTTTTTGTTGTTGCTGTTGTTATAGTTGTTTTGTTGAGTTTTTTGGTGGTTTTGTCGTTATTGTTGTTGTTGTTGTTGTTGTTGTTATTGTTGTTGTTGCAACGACAACAACAACAAGCACACGAAGGTTGGCGTTCTCCTTAAAGTTTGTGGCAAAAAGGAGTAGCCAAAAAGGGACACAAGGTTCCAACAACAACAACAGCAACAACTGCGCTCCAAAAGCACAACACTGTTACAGCTGGAGCTGGGTTGGAGCTATTACTGACGCTGAGTTGTCAACATGTGTTCTTTTGTGGCATGCTTCAGTTCACCTCCAGTCGGTCGATCGGTAGGTCGGTCGGTCAGCGGTACACAAACACACACACATTAGTGTTTGCGCAGTTAAAAGGATTCTTCCTGCTCACATCAACACAACACTGTTATTTTACTCCGTTTGTTTTTTTTTGCTCTTAATTTGCTTTTGTTGTTGTTATTATTGTATCTCTTTCGTCTACTTCACCTTTTTAGTTTGGAAAATAAGCGACACCTACGACGACACTTGCGGCGACACATGATGTGTTGCAAGCACTCACATGTATGAGTATGTATGTACATGTGTCTGTAGTGCACTTGGTTGCACTTATTGTCTCGTCGTGTAAGCAAATGATGAGTGCAAACGCACACACACACACACACACACGCACACATGCGCTCATGCGTCAGCTTGTATATTGCATGCCACACAGACTTTATGTTGTCATCTGCGCCTTTGGCGTCATCATCTTTGTATCACCGCTGTTATCAGTCGGTTCGTTGCGGATTTTTTCTTGCTCCATCCGTGGTAGTGGAAGTGGCTATAATAATTCTTGCCACTTACAAATACACAGCTACTGTTGCTACTGGCATTGTCACTGTTGTGCTGTGGCAGGAAGGCAGCTCTACGGCTTTTTGCTACAACAAGTATTTACATGTGGCATAGTGGCGGCGGCAGCAGCAGCTCTGAGGCATCCTTGCGTTTAACTAAATGATTGCATTTGCATGCATGCAAACATACATACAAACATACATATGTATATGTACGCATGGAGGAAAAATGGGCGATACGCAACAACCGATGTTTCTCTGATCGTTTTCTTATTACCTCTCACTTACGTTTCCATTTATTTTATTTTATTTTCACATTTCATTTTTGCACTTTGTTAGCTTCAAGCGTTATTGCAGTTAGTGTTGTTTTGTTGTTATTATTGGCACTTTCGTATGCTTTGCAGCAGTGGCATGTTCAACACAATGAATAAATGTACAATGGCACATGTCGTCTGATTTGCGTGCACAGAGTAGCCATTGGCAACGAAATGGAAGCACTTGAGATTAATTTTATATTTTTATATAAAAATCTCACTCTTTACCTTGAGACCACTTCCAATGATAGTATTGTGTGAGAGATTGGTGGCGACGGTCAGCGACGTCAAGAACAATGTCAAACTTGAAGCCTAAAACCGAATCAATATCTTTTTCTTTCTCAAACTTGCCACTTTGGACTGAGAAACTAATTAAGAAGTGAAGCTCTCTCTCTCTCTCTCTTTCTCAGACGAAAACTAAAAATTCTAAAAGTCCCTCAACATTCCCTTGTTGTTGAGTTGAATTGCTGAGGCTGCTGATCAGAACTATCAGATCACTTAAGGCACAGTAGTCTTCTTTAAAGGCCTCAAAAAATGCATTTCTTATTCTTAAATCTATTCGAAAACTATTCAAGAATAATGCCTCAAAATTTCAGCTGGTGCAGTTTTAGTGGTCGAGCGTCGAGCAGGTTCAAGGGCTCGGGCAGAACTTTAAAGCGACTTTTCTTGAGTTTTCATTTTTACAAGTCTTAGAAAATGCTGCCGCTGATAGCAAAAAATCCAATCCAAATTATCCAGCTTCAGTATTAAATTATCTTCTATTTCTTCTAAAAAAAGTATTATTTAAAATATTTTTTTTGCAGCTTGAAGTGATTTTTTTTCCAAAAAATTAACTTTTCTTTCAAACTATGAAAAAATTTCGAATTTTCCAACTTATTCGGTATTTTTTTTAGTTCATATAGAAGAGACACCCATAAATTAAAAATAAATAAAAAAGAATTTTGTTCGACTGTTTCATTTGCATCGCACGACCTCTATCACCGGCACCGTTCCACGAGTTCAGACTGCAGCCGCTTCAGAAAACTCGTCAAAACATTAGCAAATTTCAATATTTTTTTATACTAAAAATTATGTTTTGAAGCTTAAATATAGTACATTATTGTCTAAAAATTTCGTTTACCGCATTAACTTCCTTTCCTTTCAAACAAAAATTGCTCGCTTTTTCGAGTTCTAAAGGAGTTTACTGCCTTAAGCCTGAAGGTCCATTAGGATACCGCTGCCGTGTGTTTCTCCCTTTCTCAAGTCTTACAAACCTTTTCGTATACCTTCGTGAACGATGTCATATTGCCTGTACCAGTTACTGCTACGTCAGTCAGGTAATCAAAGAAGTGATATCCTTGGTAGTTACTAGTATGACGTATAATGAAAGATGTCCCAATAAGAGGTGTTATTTTGAATAGCCTGCTATTCCGGTGGATGTCACTATTAAGGCTGTAAATTTTTGACATTTGACAAGTAAAAACTACGCCAGTAATAGAAATGGAATGATACACGCCTCAACAATGCATTGAATTTATTAAAATTCAATATAAAAGTGATAAAAACCTGGCTTCGTAAAACTAGGAAATTTTTCGGTCATCACGAAGCACCTTGTCGAACCGCTATACAAAAATTGGTTGGAAAAGTGGGAGCTGTTGGGACAAGTTTGGGGTGTAAAGAATAAGGCACGTGCAAATCAGTCGCTCAAGAATAACTGTGAATATTGCTGCTGTAGCCCAAAGTGTTGAATCCCAGGTTCGTCCATTCCTCGCCGTTCTTTGGAATTGCGCACCATACTTCGCATAAAAACTTGGATCGTAAGGCTTATAAAGTTCAGTTAATACAAGAACTCAAGCCGGGCGATCATCAAAACGTCGTGTCCTTGCTGATTGGGTCCTTAAAATGCATGAAAAGGATCTGAAATTTCATCGAAAAATCATCTTGACTGTTGAAGTCCACTTCCACCTCGAAGGCTATGTCAATAAGCAAAACTATCGCTGTCGCATGTGGGGTTCTGAAAACCCAAGATTTATTGTTGAAAACTGTAACTGTTTGATGCGATTTATGATCCGGCGCTATCGAGAGATTATCATAGGTTGTTTATGGCCGGAAATGGATGGTATGGATCTGGACAACATTGAATTTCAAGAAGTCGGCGCTACGTGCCACACAAGCAACGAAACCATGGATCTTTTAAGGGAAAAGTTTTCGAACCATTTTGTCTCCCGAAGAGGTGATGACAATTAGCCACCGAGATCTTATGATTTAACACCTTGCAATTTCTTACTTTGGGGCCACGTGAAGATAAGGTCTACGCCAATAGTTCAAGATCGATTCAAGACCTCAAAGATGGAATACGAAGCTGTTGTGGGCATACAGCAGCCACTTTGCGATTTTGTGATGGAAAAACTGTTCTGTAAGTGTGGCCTTGTCAGCCATTTGACTGATATTGTTTTCCATTATTAATGGCATATCTTCCTCTTTGTATTAAAATAAACCCCCGATCATTTATACCAAAAAAAAAAGTCATTTTCTTTGTATATCAAAATAACATCTCTTATTGGAAAGCTCTGTTCTTTGGGATATACATTGACATCTCTTCTTCGTCTCTGTAGCTTCGGCAGAAAGACCGTGAAACCCCATTAAACAGAGTCCTGTTGATAGACGACTTGCTATATTGCTGGTGAACCGGTCCAGGACGACTAAATTCCTTAATCTGTTAGCATCCAACATAGACCAAACTGTCTGATAACGATAGCTAGGATTACCTAAGAGGTCCTTATGGGCGAATACGCAGACCACGGCTGTGTTGCATTTAACCGAGAGCGCCAAGTAGATGAAAGAAAAACGACAGGCTGGCAATGGTTGATACAGCGTAAGCTATGTGTAGGCTAATGAAGGAGAAAAAGCTTCAGAACTTTTCGGACTAATTCCGAGTTGTCTCAGCACGAAGAAAGAACAACGAAGAGAAGTTTTGAAAAAACATCAAGATGCAAACCACAATAGCAATTGGTCGAAGAAGCATCGCCTGGAGCAAAAGTTACCAGGCGCCCATAAACAGATGGTACAGTTTTTTAGCTAATGACTGCAAACCCATTTAGCTGGGGACAGCACCATTACTTAAATTAAATGGCGCGCATACACAGATGGCGCGTTTAATGCAGCAGATGTCAGCACCATCATTCGAATTAACAGACGTCCATAAAACAAAAATGGCGCATTCCGAATTTGAACTTAAAAAACCATGTACAACACGAACGGAACTAATGCTACGCATACCATCATAAAGATAGCGCGTCCAGCTATATTGCAGATCAAACCACACTCTTCTAACACACCTGGTTGGAGATCAATAGGACGAAGAAATATCGTCTGAGGTAAAATTTATCAGGCGCCCATAAACGGACAGCAAGCCCATTTAGCTGGAAACAAAACCATTTCTTAAATTATATGGCGTGCATACATAGATGGCGCGCTTAATGCAGCAGGTGTCAGCATCTGATTTTAGCAAGCAATAAGGAAGAAGAAACAACGTCTAAGGGAAAAGTTAACAGGCGCCCATAAAGAGAACGAACCATCTTCTAGATGGTAACAGCACCACCACTAAGCTGGGAACATCACCATTACTTGAATTAAAAAGATCGTATACATAGATGGTGCGTTTTAGATGCTTATTTGTACCTATTCTAAGAACTCTTTAATAGGTCCTTTGCTTTCTTATTTTACTGTGGCTTTGTATTTTCTTTGTAATTGAAGCACTTTCTTGCTAGGTTTTGGGAACATGGAACATGACGCAGGAATTTATCATTGGTGATGCTAAGATGAGCAAGCCGCCGATTCATTCACCGATTATGTGGTAACATACTGCAACATTCCGTTGTTAATTATTATAGCTCAACAGACCCTCGCTAAGTCCAGTACTTTTGCAGCAAAGCAGGCTCTATGGGTTTATCGATGACAGAACAGGTTGCGGAGTCTACTCAAGGGAGTTTAGTATAAGCAAATTCTTCCAAAAGAGATCTGCCCTTCCCTTACTATAAGGGAGTTATTCATCACATTTATGAGTCGTCTTTATGGGTATCTGTAGACTGTAGAGTTGAGCATATCATCAATCGGTTTCTGCAGAAGTTTTAGAGAGAAGGAAGAACTTGAAGTTGAAGTCTCTAGTGGCGAAAACCTTTAGTGAGTGGAAGGAGGTAACAAGGACAAACATACGATGGTTGTTCAATTTTGAAAACTCCACACAGCGGTTGGGTTTCACGAGCCAAGTGGGGTTTACTGGCTTGATGGGTTTAATGGGACTGGTGAAGTTTACGGGCCAAGTGAAGTTCATTAGGAGCCTCAGTGGTTTAACAATGAACCCTTTTGTTGTCATAAGTGAACTGAGGTTTAGCGATTGTCAATAGTCAACAAGAACACAGATTTGCAGTGGTTCATTGATGCTCGAACAGTCGATTCAACTTTCTTAAAGTAACATAGATCTTTTGTTTTCTTTTACCCAATGAGGCCATGAAGAACTTTTAAGTGATTTCCCTCTTGCTATCGATGATGAGAAGACTTATGCCTAGAGACACGAGTGAAGTTGCAATAGATCGACTCAGCACCCGCCACATAAACAAACCTCAGCGTTCTTTGAGCTCTGGGGCGTTATGCGACCGGTTTTTATTCTACATTCCCTTAGAGAGTTGGGGACTTTGCTGGCTTATTTTTCCAAGGAAATGATTCAATCCTTTGCCTATATGATACAAAATCACAGTGTTGAACAAGTTACTGACTTCATTGATTTACACGTAGGTGTCACAATGGACCCTTAGCTAGATTTTAGAAATCATATAAATGCTTGTGCTAATAAGGAGTTTTAGCTTTCATTAATCGTTGGGCTAAGGAGTTCAAGAAGCTCATACATTACCAAATTACTCTTTCCCTCACTTGTTAGGCCCATTTTGGAATATGGCTCAGTTGTATGGAGTCCGCACTATCAATTGTATAGTGATAAATTGGAATCTGTACAAAAGCAATTTCTTTTATTCGCGTTAAGAAATTTAAGTTTACGGCTCATTAATCTGCCTACACTCCATCTCCATAGTCGTAGAAAGATGCTTGGAGTTTTATTTTTAACTAAATTGATAAGAGGTGCTATCAATAGCACATACCTACTTAGCGAGCTTAACTTTACCATCCCTTTAAGATCCTCTAGACACTTAAGACTCCTTTCATTGGGCTCATGCAGAACAAACTTTGAAATGCACGACCCTTTTAGATCTTTGTGTAACGATTTTAATACACATTTCTGTATCAAAACCTACTTACTGAGTGCTTTAAATAATTAAATAAATTCCCTCTCCTTTCCCCATACAATTTTATAGCAGCTGATGAATAAATTTGTAGCTGTTAAGTGTAAGAGGCAAGTGTAACCGCGACCTGTTTCGCGATCGGTTTCGGGTTCAGGGCAGTCCGGACTGTTACTGGTTTTCGATCACTGGGCTGTTGGATTTTTCGATTTCCCTCAGATGTGCCCCTCGGTCGGTTGGGCGGTAGGTGGGTAACGCTGGGTTCGTCATCGAAAAAAAAGGCGAAACTCTTCTGCACTCTCCACACTCAGAGTTATCTACTAAGGAGCAAGAAGTAAATAGCAAAAAGATAAAAAATAAAAATAAAAACTCAGCGTTTCCAATTACCTGCCAACTGGTGTAGGCATACATAAATACTCACATACATACATACACACATATATGTTTGCGTACGCCTTGCAACAAGCGCATTCAGCTCTCATTTTACAAGATAGCAGCATATGCATGGCCATATTTCTTATGCATGCTCGGCATTGTGATCAAACTAAAAGAAATATCCACTTGTACAACAGTGTATATGTGTATGTGTGTGTTTGTGTTTATAAAAAATCCTTACAAAAAGGAATACAATTGAAAAAAAATTGAATCAAGTAAGCAAAGCAAGCAAGTTGTGAAAACGTGGCTAAAAGGATGTCTACTTGGCTGGAGCGTCCTACTCGCTTTTAAGTACATATATATGTACATACATATATAACATACATAAGTAAATATACATATGTGCATACATACATTAGTGGCATGGCAACAGCAATCACTTGCAATCGCTTTGCATTTCGCCTTGCTGATGCAGCAAACGGTAGCTCCTGCCTGCCTGCCTGCCTGCTGTTCTGCTGTTCTGGCGTTCTGCCGTTGGTTGTTGGTAGTTGCTTGGTTGCTTGGTTGCTCTCGGCAACCAACTGACGACTCCTTCTGACTGTGGCGGCCGCAATCTCGTTGCCACTGTGCCATAGCTATAGCCATCAGCGCTGCGAGCCAGTATTTACACTCACTGTGTGGCAGCAGTAGCAGCAGAGAAGACAGAGAAGGCGAAGGCAGCAGGCCACAGCTGATTGCAACGCATAGATTATGTTCTCATATTTTTTCGGTTGCATTACAAATTTGTTGTTCCACCCGAAATTATTGTAATGAGTATGCAAACAGACTTTTGTGCTCCGTAGTTTTTTGTTACTTTTATTTTTTATTTTTTTTTTTTATTTTTTTTATTTTTATTTTTTTTTATCACATTAAAATGCATGCCGAAATTGCGTCGTGTGGTGCAAAAGTCTTGCTACTCACATTCATTTATGTATTATATATACATACATACATACAAACAGACACATAAATATGTTTACTACACTCGAGGGGCATGCGATTCGGGCAAAAGTTGTTGTTTGTATATTTGAAAAAAATATGGCTCATGCATTTATTTTTTCTTTTTTTTTTAAATATGCTAATATATGTATGTACATATGTATGTATGTGCTCATACATTCATATGTAGTTTGACTTGAATTTTAGGCTTATCTCAAGCATGATCCCTCCAGTAGCGCGCTGTGGCAAGGACGCATGAGATAAAAAAGAATTGTTTTATAAATATATTTTTTATTTAAATTAAAATAAATATATTTATTTTTTCTGTGGGGGGCATAATAAATATTTGCATGTACATACTCGTAAATAGATATATTTGTATTTGTGTCTGAAGATATTTCTAAAATTGCTTTAATTTGTTAAACAAGAGCAGTGTCTTTGTAGCTAAGCTACGGTTTTTGTTGTTTTAAAGTTGATTTTTTTTTTTAATAAAATTGAAAAAAAAAAAACAAGAAAGAAGCGCTGTTTTCAAACTTGCTGGAGTCTTTATAGCTTTCAAGATCCCATCAAATTCATGATTATTCAGGTGGCTATAAGATATATCCTACCGATTTCGATGATTTTCAGATTATGTTGTACACAGGTGTAGGTTATTTCTGTCTAACTATAAATATACCTACATACATACATACGAAGGGATTAACCAAAATTCGCTAAGTTTATCAGAAAAAAATCTTTTTGTATTGGGTGTATGCTACGATGTTCCCAAAAGAACTTCTCCGGCTTGGAGGTCAAGAAAGAATCGAGCCAATTTCTGATACCCTGTTCTGAAGTGAAGCCTACTCCGGTGAGGACATTCTGCATTGATCTGAACAAGTGGTAATCGGAAGCTGCTATGTCTGGGCTATAAGGCGGGTGAGGTAGAACTTCCCAACCACAGTTTTCCAAATAGTTTTTAACCGACCTTGCAACATGTGGCCGAGTGGCGTTGTCATGATGAAAAATTATTGATTCGTGTCTGGTCGCATATTCTGGTCGTTTTTCTTCGATGGCCTTTTTCAAACGAATCAAATGTTTTCGGTAGAGGTCCCCATTGATCGTCTGACCCGATTTTAATAGCTCATAATAGAGCACACCCTTGTGGTCCCACCAAATACATAGCATAACCTTGGCACCATGGATATTCGGCTTTGTCGTGGATTTCGATGGTTGGCCGGGCTTCACATACGATCTCTTGCGCTTTGGGTTATCATTAATGAATCCATTTTTCATTGCCAGTGACAATCCGATGCAAAAATGAATTCTTTTGGTGGCGTTGAAGGAACATTTCTGACATGAAGAGTCGACGTCTCTTGGCTTTAACTCATAAGGTACCCAATTTCCAAGCTTCTGGATGAATCCTAATGATTTTAATCGCCTGGAAACGGTTGTTTGATCAACTCCTAATACAATACTTTTGAAAGTTCTTCTTGCGTCTGGCATGCATCTGTGTCGAACAATGTCTCCAATTCTTCGTCTTGAAATTTGTTTGGCTATCCGGGTCGTTCTCCGTCGTCTAAGTCGCAATTGCCACTTTTAAACCGTGCAAACCACTTTTGGCACTTTCGTTCGGGTAAAGTATGGTCACCATAAACGTCCAGTAAAATACGATGGTTTTCGGTAGCACTTTTCTTCATGTTAAAGTAATGAATGAAGAAGAACTCCCCGCAAAAACACTTTATCTGGTACAAATTTCGACATTTTCAAATGAATGAAACAAATTTTTGTTCACGCTAAATTAAATGACATCTACTGAAAACGACGCGAAATGACAAAACCTTTGAAATGAATATAGTCACAGATGAACACGACGCGAAATACAATAATACTAGTAGTGCCCTCGCTTAGAAAACCCCACGAATTAATGCATACACCCAATATTTCTTCGTAATATTTGTCCTTTTCTAACTTCTCTCCATAATCGCCATTGATTTTAATGCAATTCTCAAGCCTATAGATCCATTTCTGAAAATAGTCTTCAAAATCTTGCTTTTTAAGACAATCAAGTTCAGCATTAACCGCATTTATTATCTCCTCGTTGCTATTAAAGACTTTTCCTTTTAAATTTTTCTTGATTTTTGGAAAGAACCAGAAATCACAAGGTGCTATATCCGGGGAATACGGTGCTGGATGTATTTCTTCGTTCCCAAAGATCGCAATAAAATTACTCATTATTTCAGCAGTGTGGGATGGCGCGTTGTCATGATATAAAAAGTAGCGTCCCGAATCCTCTTTCTTCCTGTTTTCCAACAAATTTTTCAAAACTTTTCGTAAGCTCTCTTCGATGTATCATTTTGCAGTTAACACTGACCCTTTCCCAGTAGAATAGCAGCTACGATTTTAGATGGGGTGAAGTAAACTGACATCATTAATTTTGCTGCTGATTTTTGCTGCTGATTTTTGTTGCTTAGATTTTACGTGTTGGGCTCCATACCATGGACTGCTGTTTGGTTTCTGGGTTGTACTTATAGAACCAAGATTCGTCACCAATAACGAACTTTACTAAAGTTGCTAGACTGATCATTTTCGAATTTGTTTAGGAAAAATTGAGCAAAATGCACTCGAGCCTCTTTTTGGGCATCATTTAAAATTCGTGATACCCATTGAGCAGGTTTTTTCAAGTATCCCATGGCCTAGTCATTCAAACTCAATTCATTAGCAATCATTTCTTGTGTCAATCGTGAGTCTTCGTCAATTTTGAACGTCATCAGAGCTACAGTGACGTCATCAGTGGAAGATTTTGATAGAGCTTCTCGGTGCTCGTGTACTACGGGAAAATGTCCGGTCTGGAATCTTCGGAACCACTCAGAAATAGTCTTTAAAGATGGTGCAATCGTTCCATATGCAATTTGGCATTCACTGAATATTTTTATTGCCTGTAAATTACGTCGAAACCCGAAGAGCATCACATGGTGAATTTCTGTTTGCTTTGGTGGTGGAATTTCGTCTGACCTATCTTCAGCTATCTTGCATTTTCTCGTCGCCATTTTAACCGATTCTTCTGAAATTTGAAAGGAAGACTAATGAATCAATTCCAAAGGATTTGGTTATTTTAGATTTAACAAAAACAAATTGAAAGTCACCAACTGACCGAACTTTTGTTAATGCCCACCTACATGTTAGGTAAAGTAAAAACTTCTTTCGGTTTTTTAAGCATTTTGCAAACTCTTATATAAAAACCGAACGAACTTTTTACTGGACCTAATATATAATTGTAGTCTGATCTGGTCGGTTGATACAGCTGTGTACCAGGTATGGTACTAGCTTGCGTGCAACTCACGTAGAGGCGGTGACACTCAGCTCAATGTTCTCATCATATTGGTATAAATTTTAATGGATCTGCCTTAATTTATATGTATATCAGCATTTGCAGCCGCGATACTAGACATTAGGTTTCAAAAGGTTCTTTTTTGAGCGTGTGGTTTTCAATGTTCTCGATCTTTTTGGTCTTTTTGACAGCTATTCTTATTTATTTGTACTCAGTTGGGTTTAAGAACCCATGTGCACGTCTTACAAATTTATTACCAAAGTTAAGCTTCGGTTCGGGTTGCGTCCAATATTCAATCGGTAGTTCCACCAACCATAGATCGGTATCACAACACGCTGACTCTAGTAGATAATGTGCATCCTCAGAGACGCCGTACAGTGCGCAGCGAAGACGCTTTTGCTGCTGTTGATGTAGAGTATCAAGAAAGACCCGATTGAGTTCATCCACCATCGCCCGCAACAACTGGAACTGTATGTCCATTCAGTTTATGGAAGATTTTGCGAAAGGATCTTGGTTTGTGGTCTTACAAAACACAACTCATGTAAGAATGGAAACCGAACTAGAATCACACGCGTTGCATGTTCATTGAATGGGTTCAGAACTAGTATGCTACCGATCGCAATTTTCACAAGAATATTTTGTTCGGCGATGGAGCTCACTTTTGGTTGAATGGGAGCATTTGGAATTGGATGACAATGCACCAGCCATTGGTGAGTCGCCTTTACATCTTCAAAAAGTCACTGTTTGATGTGTTCTATGGACAGAGGGAATCATTGGTCCATATTTCTTCAAAAGAGAACTCAGAATTAATGTTGCATACAGTCAATAAGGAAAGCTATAGAGTCATGATTCATGACCTTTTCGTGCCTGTGTTGGAGAGTGTTGTTGTTGCCACCATATTTGTATAGCTCAGTTGGTAAGACATCTACTTCAGCCGCTTTGTTGTTCTTTCTATCATCATCGATTGGTTATTCAGCTTCATCAAATCCGAGAGTCGCACATTCACTGGCATACAGCGGGCTGAAGAATAATACCCTTCTCAAGCGCTTCACCCTCCTTCTTATTTTTGGCCTCGGTAGCTCTTCTCGTTGCACCAATATTTTTTTTCCTTTACGGAGATCTTTGCTATATACATAGATTCCGCTGGGTATCCATAACAGTTAACAAATAAAAAAAAACTTCAAATTCAACAATATAAATAATGTTGCATAAAAAACTCATGCTAAGTTTTTTAATTTTTTCTCTCACGATAGAAAAGTTAGTACAAATTTAAATATTTACTCTTACATATACATATACTGTAGGATTTACCAACATATACACCCATATTAATGTATGGAGTTGAGTCAATACCAAAAAAAAAAGAAATATTGCATGCGATTTAATGATAAATAAATTATAGCTATAATTATAGCATTCCAAAGGCGTGTGTCTGACATATGTAGAGAAAACATAGAAGAGAACTAAACTTGTGTATTACAGTTTTTGGCGTTTGCCGACTTGAGACTCAGAAAATTTTCGGTGTCCGACTTGAATAATTTCAAAGCAGGGTGATCGAATATTTACTGAAAATAAAAAATGTAAACAGACACAGAGAATCTATAATTATTATACAATAGATTCTCTGCAGACATAGAGAAAATCGTGGCGCCCGCAATAGTACAATGGTTAGCAGTGGAAGGCTTCTAGACCGACATCTAATAAATATTATACAAAATAAATTTTTCTAAAAAAGAAATTGGGTTCAGGGTGGCTAAATTGAAATTGAATTGACAGTGAAATGCGTTGAACAAAATAAATGTTGCTTAAAAATTGCTGTACCTAACAGCACCTATGAGCTTACAGTCTTTTTGCAACTTCCTGATGAGTGCATAAGTTCGTTCCCGATTTCAAGTGCAAACTAAAATTGAAATTTTTTGAAGAAAGCGCTTTTATTAATCAATTATGTATTCGCCATCATGTTCGGCAATCCACTCCTAATGTTCAACCAATTTACGGATGCCTGATTCATAGAAATCGCGCGGTTTCTCGTTAAAAAAGGTGTCAAGGTGGTTTTTGACGTCTTCCACATTTTTAAATTTTTTTCCATTAAAATTGTTCTGCAGCGATCGAAACAAATGATAATCAGAAGGTGCAATGTCGGGTGAATATGGGGGATGCGGCATGATTTCCCAATTCATCTCTTTCAGTTTGGCCAGGGTCGGTTTTGCAACATGTGGCCTGGCGTTGTCATGATGGAAAAGAACTCCTTTGCGATTGGCCAAAATCGGACGTTTTTCATCAATTGCTTTCTTCAATTCGACCAATTGCTGACAATACTTGTTGGCAGTGATCGTTTCTCCAACTGGCAAGAGCTCAAAATAGATCACGCCTCGGATATCCCACCAAATGCACAGCAGTACCTTCATCGGATGCAATCTACCTTTCGACATCGGTTCCGCCCCTTCGTGTGCCTGTTTCCATGTTCTTTTGCGTTGAACGTTGTTGTACAGGACCCATTTTTCATCACCAGTCACGAGCCGATCCAAAACAGGTTCGTTTTTGATCCGTCGAAGCAAAGAAATTGCTGTTGACATACGGTCCACTTTGTTCTTTTCACTCAACTGATGTGGCACCCATGTATCGAGCTTCAAAGTGTACCCAACCTTTTTTAAACGACGAAACGCAGTTGATTTGTTGACATTCAATTCACTGGCAACATCTTCCGTCGAAATACGTGAGTTATTCGCAACTAAAGTCCTTAGAACATCGTCATCAAGCTCAGAAGGCCGTCCACTGCGAGGTTGATCTTCGAGGTTAAAATCTCCAGAACGAAATTTCGCGAACCATTTATTTACTGTGCGGAGTGCTGGAGCATGGTCCAAATAAACTTCGCGAATATCTTTAGTTGCAGCGCCCACTGTTTTTCCTTTGCGGAATTCGTATAACATAATATGACGCATATGATCTTTTTCGTTGTTCATCTTCCATGCGTCTTTTCACTAAGCAACTCAAATCAAAATAAAGTTATTTTATGCTTGATTTACAGTTCGGACTGTCACCTTTCCAACGATATATAATGTGTATATATTTCTTTCACGAGCGCCACTCTCAAACGATTCGTACGGCATCCAGCGGAATCGGGCACGAACTTATGCACTCATCCAATATATTGCAGCATGTATATGTAAACTGGTATGTATTTATTATGTGAATAAACCTCGCACTTCAATTAAAATATATCTCAGAAATCTGGTAACCGTTTGTAAATCGTCTCTTCTTTATCACTCGGCTTTAGCTTCAAAATAGCGAAAAAAAGTAGACGGGCCATGAGTGCTTTGAGAGCAAGGATAGCATAAACTTCAATTCGATTTCTTTTGGTGGCGCCAAAGGTAGCAATTTTCACGCCTTTTGCTGTTGAAAGTTTTTCATTTCAACTTCTGATCACCCATAAATTAATTTCTACAACTTAATTTCAAATAAAAGCAGAAATAAGAATTGCACTTTGCGACTACACTCATTTATCTGCTACTTTATTTCTCTGCTTAAACTTCCAATTGCTCCTGCTGGCACGCATTATTTATTTCTATATTGTCAAATAATTTGAATTTTTCTAAAGAAGATTTTTCATAAATTATTATTAATACATATTATCTAATTTTCAGAAATTAAAATTCAATTTCCATGACATTTTTTATTTTGCGTGAACTTCAATCTAGATATATGGTATGTCATTTGGACATGCAATTTGAAATTGATAATTTTTTACGTCATACGCCTTTATTTGCGAAAACTTGCATTCTCTGTTAGCAATCTCTGCTTAACATTATCTGTATTAACAATCAGTTTTTAATGTACACTATGGTAATATCGACTATTGAGAATAACGTTTCCTGCACAGCCTAAACCAGAATTTTTCTCTCCTACCGCCCAAGAGATGTCACACCGAACGAATGTGCTCAGTTTTATCCAGATTATGGCTTATTGAGCAAATAATAATAAGCAAAAAGGATAACAAAATATTTGTACCTGACTAGGTAGTTCTCCAAAGGATTTTTGTATAGCTCTTTGTGGAGACAAAAATTGGAAAATTTAAGTGTGGTTTCTGTTTAGGTAACTTTAGCGACAGAAACTGTTGTTGTGGAATCTCGCATTCGCTAAAAGTATAATTTTTTTAAGACAAGTAAAATTAAAGAAAATATGACAAAAAATAAAAATGTATATAAAATAAAATGAAAGCAATTAAAAATAAAATTTATTAAAATTTAATGAACTCAAATTAAATTAAATTAAAATAACTTAAATAGCAACAATAAATTTAAAGCAAATTAATTAAAAAAAATAAATTAAATTTTATTATAATATAATAATTAAGTAAAATAAAATATAACTAATATAATTAATATTTAATTAAACTAAGTTAAATAAAACAAACTAAAATAAAATATATAAAATGAAATACAATAAAATAAACTAAAATAAAGTAAAACAATTAAAAATATAAATATAGAATAAAATTATTTGCATAAAACTGAAATAAATTACAATAATATAAAAATAAATAAAATAAAACAAAATAAAATATTTTAATTATAAATTAAAATTAAAAATATAAAAAAAATTTAATAGAATAAAATAATTAATATAAATTATAAATTTAATTAAAATAATTTATAATAAAATAAATCAGGGTAAACTAATTAAATTAAGTTAAATAAAATAAAATAAATTAAAATAAATAAAATAAAAATAAAATAAATTACAATAATATAAATAACTTTAAATGAAATTAGGTAAAATTGATTAAAATAAAATAAAATAAATTAAATTAAAATTAAATAAAATTAAATAAAACACAAAAAACTTATTTAAAATGATTAATATTAAAATAATTTAAGTTAAATTACACAACAGAAAACAAAATAAAATCAAATTAAAATAATAATAAAAATAAAAATATATAGAATAGAATTAAAGTAATACAATAAAAATTAAAGTTCAATAATATAAAAAAATAGAACAAAAAGAAAATAAAATAAAATAAATAAAAAAAATTAAAAAAAATTGAATAAATAAAACAAAAAAAAATTTGCAAATATTAATAGAATTAAAGTAAAATAAAATACAATAATGTAAGAAAAATTAAATAAAATAAAACAAAATAAAATAAAATAAAGAAAATAAAATAAAATAAACTAAAAAAAAAGAAAATAAAACAAAAAAGGTAAAATAAAATAAATTAAAACAAAAATAAAACGAAATAAGAATATAAAAATAGAATAAAATTAATTGAAAAAAAAATAAAATAAATTACAGTATTATAAAAAAATAAAAGAACAAGGAATAATAAAACAAAATAAATTAAAGTGAAATAAAAAATAAAATAATATAAAGTAAAATGAAAGAAAAAAAAATAAAAAAAAAAATAAAATAAAATAAATAAATAAAATAAAATAAAATAAAATAAAATAAAATAAAATAAAATAAAATAAAATAAAATAAAATAAAATAAAAAAAATAAAATAAAAAAAATAAATAAAATAAAATAAAAGAAAATAAAGTAACATAAAATAAAATGAAATGAAATAAAATAAAATAAAATAAAATAAAGTAAAATAAAATAAGAGAAAAAAAAATTAATCAAAATAAAATATAATAAAATAACTTAAACTTTAATTAAATTGAATAAAATAAAATAAAATATATACTAAATGAAAGTAATTTCAATTAGAAGAATATATGAACTCACCTTCAAAATGTTGTTTTAGTTTAGTAAATGAAAGTACATACTTTTTAGCTAAAATATATTGCGTTTTATTACTACATATTTCAATATTTGTGTAGATATTTTAAATTAAATTAAATAATCAATAAACCGTTATTGGAGTTTATCGTAAATTGTTAATCGGTATTTGTGTTAGCAAAAAGCATAAGATAAAATTATGTATGTGTGCGTAGAATTCAATGAATTCACTAATTAAAAATCAATTTTGTTGGCTGGAATTAAATGAAATAATTCTTGAAATTTTTGTTATAGCCAAGTTTGCAGTTACAAAGCTTATATTTTTTGCAAAACAATTTATTACATTAAATTTTAAATTTAGCGTAAATTTGTCTTTAAGTACGTACTAAGCAAATTTATAATTTTTTTATTTTTTATTTTTATGTTTTTTGTTATAATCAATAAACAAGTTTTCGGTATTTTTGTTGGCAAAAAGCAAATTTATAATTTTTTTATTTTTATTTTTATTTTTGTTTTTATGTTTTCTGTTATAATCAATAAACAAATTTTCGGCAAATTTATAATTTTTTTTATAATTTTTTTAGTTTTATGTTTTTATAGTCGATAAACAAGTTTTAGTCTATATAATTATTTATAATTTTGTTTTTTTTTGCCATAAAATATAGTGTAATTTCTTTTTTTTAACAAATGGAAAGGATTTCGTTGTACACATAAATACATACATACATGTACGTATTATATTATTATTAAATTTAAATTTTTCTTTAATATGTAATTATTTATTAGTTTTTAAAGTTAAATATGTTTTTTTTTTTAATTTCATTAAAGTTTTTTGTTTTGTTTTATCAAAAAATAATGCCTCACTTTCACTTAACGGTTACTGTGAGTTAACTGCCCTCTCTCCACTTCACTCTCCTCTTCGTTATGTGTGACCAGTTTTATTTGTAGTATCGTATGTAGCCGCAGAGTTACTTAGTTGAACCATTTTAAAACACGAATTTACATACATACATATATATGTCTATATACACATAGGAATATATGAACAAATATATGTATGTATATACATATTTATATAGGTATCTTTACTTTTTTTATGCCTTTCTCAGAGCAACACACAATTGTTATCCTGTCGACAGCGTCGTCTCAAACAACTGCGCGAACCCATTTCGTACATAAAATCCGGATTGCTTATATAATGCTGGTTCAGTAACTGACTGCCCAGCAGCGGTGATAAACGTAATTGTTGTTGGGAGCGATAAAATTGTTGCGGTGATGCTGGTAATGTATTACAAGTATGTTGCCTTGGCAGGGTTTGTTGGTGTTGTTGTTGTTGGTATTGTTGATGTTGATGTTGATGTTGATGTTGGGTTAGTTGACTGAGGGCAGGGCTGGGCAGTATAATTGTGCTAATACTACTCTGGCCTCATATACCTTGTAAATAGCGTCGCAGCTCTTCTTCGGTGTCGAATATCATAACGGGGAACGGTGAGCCTGGTACAAATTCACCAGCCCATTTTACTTCGACGCGATAATCGCCCGGTTCCGTGGGATCGTACTTTAAAAGAGATGAATGGGTGTGATTACACGTATGTGTGGGTTCGAGAGGGATCTATTAATTCTTTCGCTTACCTTGCAGAGTATGGTGCGGTCTTTTTGACTCTCACGCTGCATTTCCACGCGGAATGCGCCTTTGGGACCACGTACACGTACGGTCAGTTGGCCGGCACCGGCGCCACGTGTATCGCAGATGAAACGTGATTGGAAAGTTGCCAGAACGCCGTGCTCAATACCGGGTCCATAGACGCGTACCTGAGGGAGAGCAATTTTTAAAGTGAATTATTGAGAAACACAAAAAAGAGAGAGGAGAGCAGGGGAGAGGTGCGCAGAGGAGAGTAGAGGAGAGCAGAGGAGACGAGACAAGACGAGACGAGATGAGATGAGACGAGACGAGACGAGACGAAACGAGACGAAACGAGACGAAACAAGACGAGACGAGACGAGACGAGACGAGATGAGATGAGACGAGACGAGACGAGACCAGACGAAAAGACACGAGACGAGATGAGACGACACGAGACGAGATGAGACGAGGCAAGAGGACAGGAGACGACACGAGACGAGACGGGACGAGACTAGACGAGACGAGATGAGACGAAACGAGACGAGATTAGACTGATCGGCTTGCTGAGTGTGAATCTAAGGTTTGGAAGAAGTCACCAAGCCCCTTAAGATTTGTTTATATTCTTCAGACTAAACTTTAATAAGATCATACATATATCTCTGCACTACATTAAGAAAGGGTGTATAGCTGCGCGATCTTGTCTTGCTTTACATATCTCTAGCGCTAATGTTATACCATATACTGACATAAACGAAATTAGGTCGCCGAAAGGGTGACAGACTTCGGCCGGATAAATCCGAGGCAACCGGCTGTCCTGAGAGTAGATTTCTCTAGAGCTTTGTAAGGTAGGTGAAGCTAAGGCAATGAAAAATACTCTTTGAGACCGAAGGCAAAAGAAAGAATTGGAGTCAGATATTTTTAAACCAATATTTTGGACTTTTGGGAGTTTGGGAGCATTTAAGGATGGAATACCCAAAGGTTTTGAATTCACGCTCTCAACCATTAAATGTCTACATACATATATATTTACTCACCTTACTGGCATCGGGTGCTCCGGCGACTTTGAGGGCAAACGGTGAGCCGGGTACATTTTGTCCACCATACTTGATGGTCAGCAAGTGTCTACCCGGTTCTTGTGGCTTGATGTTCAACGTAAATGTAGCATCACCATGATCGTACAACTCACAGTAAGCTACTTTACGTGGACCAGCACAATGGGCGGTCAATTCACCGGGGCCAGCACGACGTGTATCAATCCATGATTTAATATCTTTACCAACAATACCGTGACGGAGACCTTCACCCGAGCAAATGACTTTCGAAGCGTCCATCGATGAGCCGACAGCCACCGTGAGTGGACAACCTTTGACCAGCCGACCATTCCATTTAACCGATAGTGTAAGCGGACCCGACGATGACTTTTGCGGTGTGTAGGAAGCCAACCAGATATTCTCTGTTGGCCGCGGTTGCGCCAAGCTGACGGGCACGGATGTGTTATCTTGATGCACCAATATGACTTCAGGTCGACCAGCAGGTGCATTAGTGGCATCGATAGTAAAATGTGCCGCCTCCCCAGCTTGTGCTGCAGCTAGACCGCGTCCTGTAAGCATAACCTTATCGGCGGCTTGTTGACCTGTAACGAAGGCGCTACGTGGACATTGCACAATTGTTAGACCACTCCATGTCAGATCCAAGTCATGTTCGCCCGGCGCTAAGCTATCAGCCGAAATGTAGAGACGCATTTTGCCATCACTTAACTTGTCCACGGGTATCTCAATACCATCAATGGAGCAAGCCAACTCGCCAGGGCCGGCGTTCTCAACATCGAAAACTATACGCGCTGGCAGGATGAGACGACCATCGTGATCCAGTAGTGTGCCCCAACCGCCGACGGGTGTGATCTTTGTCGTTTCCACACAGGAGATGCTCCACGGCGAGCCAGGCAAATTGCCACGATTCGGACAACTGGCGCGTATCTCGTAATGGCCAACGGAGAGAATGGTATATGAAATACGCCACTCATTATTGCCCAGGGCCTGGAAAAAAAGAAAACGTATCCTCAGTAAATAGTAAAGGCTCGGAAGCTATTCGCACATACCTTAATTTTCGGTTCAATGCGTTCACCAAACTCATCCACGCGTTCGATCTGCACATTCGGCGCAATGGGGCAATAGACAATGAATGAGGCCTCTTTGTTGCGCTGACATACCTCCAAACCATTGCCCGAGGCACGCGTATCGGTCTTCACGCCTGTGGCAGAAGCGGTAAAAGTGAAAGGCGAACTCTGTACGGTCTCACCGCCATACATGACTGTCAGTTTGTAAGCACCCGGCTGGGATGGCACGAATTCCACGCTGTAGATACCCTCTGACTGCTCGGTGATATGTACTGGCAGATTTTGATTGGTTGGTGAGACGGCAAAGGCCTCTAATTCGGCAATACCAGCATTCTCGGTTCGTACTGCATGAAATGAGAGGTGAAATTAAACATATTAAGGTGAAAATAGTAGAGTTTTTCAACACACCTGTGAAGCAGATGGGACTGTGCAGTGCTAATTGACCCTTGGGTACACCCTGCACGCTGACACGGCTAGTATCAAAGGCCTCGCAAGTGAATGGACTGCCCGGCAGTGGCTTGGATTGATGGAGTACCTCTGTAAAGGTGAATATAAAGATAGTCAGATAAGAGATAATCAGGTACTACCATATGGAGTACTCACCAATGATACTCTGCCCCGGCTTGGTTATGGTGAACTCGGCTTGCAAGTGGCCGCTCTTAGTTTGATAGCAACGTACCGGCAACGCTTGGCCGCCTGGACCCGATACCACCACATCGAACTCACGCGCCGGTCGCTTGACGGTATCGATGGCGAATGATGTGGTCTTGCCCACACGCGCCTGATACAAACCCAAACCAGATACGCTGATCTCCTTGCCCATATTTGCGGGCAGTACATTGATCTCTAGCGGCTTCAGCGATATAGGCACTTCATTGAAGAGTATAGTAATTTTGTGTGGTGCCACGCTAGTGGGATGATAAACGATCTCATATACACCCGTCTTCGTCGGACCACGTATGGAGTGTGGTACCTCAGTAGCGCCACATTTAACCAGTGCTGATAGCTCACCCTGTCCTGCCTCGTTGAGTGATACCGAGATGCTGGCCGGTTGCTGGCAGATTGCCTCACCCACTTCTGTAATTTTCACCAATGACGGATCAAATACGGTAAGCGTACGTGTGCCGATGTGTTGACGTGTATCCCGATCAATAAAACGTATTAAATAGTTGCCGGTCATGTGCGTACGGAATTCAGCCGTTTGCCGGGTGATGGTGTAGGGCACTGGCTTGTGATCAGGTCCCATAATTTCGGCGATTTGATCATCCGTCGGGAAGTCAATGGTAGCCAAGCTGCCGATCTGTATGTGTTGTGTAGTTTGTTGTATATCGACGCGGAATGGACTGCCGTCGACGGGCACTTCGTTGAATGTGATATTCACATAATGAGGCTCTGTTGTCTGCGGCACAAAGGTGACATCGTAGAGGCCACGTGCGCAGGCAACCACTTCCGCCTTAACAGTGCTCGTGTCTGTGGAAACAACCAGCTCCAGTGTGCCTTCACCAGCGCCAGCGGCATCTACACTGAAAGTAACAGGCACACCTAAAGCAGCCGGACCGTACTGCTGATCCAAACCGCTGATGCTGACACGTGAAACATCGAAGACATTGCACGAGAAGGGTGAACCGTTGATGTGTTTATCATTTGCGGTGACACTGATCAAATGACGACCCACCACTGTGGGCTGGAAGGAAGCTGTATAGGCATCACCACCTTGTGGGCTCAGCTGACAAATGATATTATCACCGGTTGGCGTAGTGACAAAAACTTGTGGTTCAACACCTTCGAAACCCTCCAATTCGAATGTGTTATCCAGCTTGATAGCGGCTTGCTTCAGACCCTCGCCTGTGGCTAAAGCATGCGGCAAACTGATGGGTGCTGAGGCAATTTGACAAGTGAATGGCGAACCAGGCACCGGATGACCATTAAAACGTACCGAGAGCGAATGTGGCGCGGCCTCAGTTGGCTTGAAGTTAACTTTGAAACGCGCATTACCCTCGGACTGTACATAGTTGGGCACATTCTTGCCATTAACTGCGACGATTATCTCCAAATTACCTGCACCAGCCTGACTGGCGTTAATGCCGAAACTGACACTCTTCCCAACAACACCAGGACGTATATCGGTGACAATGACTTTCTCGGCTGAATATGATTTTAACAAGAAGGGGCTACCCTCGACATGACCGCCACCGGGTAAACGCACTTCCACCGAATGATCGCCCACCTCGACGGGCTCGAATTTAATATTGTAACCGATGCCCTCGACCGGATCAATCTTCACCGGCACACTACGTCTAGCCGGACCGAGCACCTCTACACTCGGCTCACTATCCGATTCGACGACAAACTCAAATAGACGTCCAACACTAACTTTATCCAAGGTCTCTGGTGATTGTATGCGTGCAGCGGCCGATACACGGCATGTGAATGGCGAGCCGGGCACATCTTGACCGTTGAAACGTAGCTCGACAGTGTGATTTTGTGCATCACGCGGTGTAAAACTGATCGCATAGGTATGCTGGCCTTGTGCTTGCGCCGATGTTGGCACACGTCCGCCATTAACAG
>JAWMAG010000001.1:9340000-9352500 GCA_037013455.1 Ceratitis rosa | reverse complement strand
CAGGTAACTCTAACTACGGCAAATGAAGCCTTCAATTTTAATTTAATTTAATTTAATAAATTTAAAATTTTTTAATAATGAGCAAAGACAACACTAATCATTTCAATGAATAAAAAATTAAAACATTTGTTTTTTTTCATTTGTGAGTATGTTTATGTTTATTTGTAAATAATATTCCCCTTAATTGATAACATTAATAAAATCGTTTATTAAATATGGATATTGTAGTAAAAGTGAAAGAGAAAGAGAAGAGAATTAAATTAGTGTTTCTAAATCAGTTTTGTTTTTAAATAAAAAAGTCACTAAGAAATTTAAGAAAATTATAGTAAATATTAAAAAAAAATATTTTTTGCTTGAAACAAAAAAAAAAAAAACTAAAAACGGGTTAGTAAAGAAAACGAAAGAAAACTACTACTTTTTACCAATTCACATTATTGATAAACAAATTTAAAAATTTTTTTTTAAGTGCATAATATACATTTGAAGAGAGTGCTACATTATAAGAGAAGTCAAAGAGAGAGAGATAGCGATAGCGTACAGTGTGTGTCTTCTATAGTGTGCAATAAGTTGTTGTTGTAAGTGTCTATTTTATTTCATATACATAATCGTATACTCCATTTGAACTTAGTACGTATATGTATATATGTATATATATGTGAAATATAATTTCATATATTATATATATATTTATAAGTATGTGGTATGCAAATAAATGTATAAGTAGTAGAAAGAGTGTCTAGTACAATAGTTTTCGCCGCCCTGAAATATATAATACAGATCAAAAGTGAGAATCGAAAAATTGGCATTTCATAAAAAAAATAAAATTATTGTAATAGTATAAAAAAAAATTTTTTTTGTTACCCTAAAGTAGTTTTAAAACTAATTATAATTTGACAAAACATTTATATGCAACACAGAGAGGGAGGAGAGAGAGTGAGAGAGTATTGCTGTATGGGTAT
Source organism: Ceratitis rosa (assembly GCA_037013455.1). Lineage (NCBI taxonomy): Eukaryota > Metazoa > Arthropoda > Insecta > Diptera > Tephritidae > Ceratitis > Ceratitis rosa. Next base: position 9,351,541 of record JAWMAG010000001.1, on the reverse strand, counting down.
ACATATATACAAGTGAATTATATATTTATTATACAAAATTGTGCTTTATTGCAGAAGAGGCATAAGGATTTTGAAAATTTTGCATAATATTGGGTCGTTCACTAAGTAATTTCGTTTGTTTTTAGTGCAATTTAAACACGAATTTTTTTATGGTGTAAAAAAATTCTCACCAATAAGCGCGTTAGTCATGGACACGAAAAGATGGTAATAACTTGGTGCCAAGTCCGGACTATAAGGTGGTGCATTAGGACCTCCAATCCGAGCTCCTGGAGCTTCTGGCGCGTCACCAAAGATGTGTGTGGCCTGGCGTTGTCCAGATGGAACACAATTCGGCCTCTGTTGATCAAAGATGACCTCTTCTGGATGAGTGCTGCCTTCAAGCGGTCCAGTTGTTGGCAGTAGAGGGCCGAATTGAGCGTTTGGCCATATGGGAGCAGCTCGTAGTAGATGGATGATTCCTTGCCAATCCCACCAAACACACAGCAAAACCTTCCAGACCGTCAATCCTGGCTTGGCCACCGTTTCCGCCGGCTCACCGCGTTTTGACCAACGACCGATTTCGCATGACGTTGTCGTAAGTGATCTACTTTTCATCGCCAGTCACCAAACGCTTCAGAAATTGGTCGATTTTGTTGCGATTCAGCAGCGATTCGCAGATATAAATTCGGTCCATCATGTTTTTTTGCGTTAGTTTGTGTGGTACCCAAACATCGAGATTCTTTTTGAATCCAAGGTTATGCAAATAGTTCAAAAACGGTTTTCTGGCTTATCCTTAGTTCCTCTGCAATTAAATAAGTGCTCACGTGACGGTCTGTTTCTACTATTTCCATGATTTTATCGCAATTTTCGACGACAGGCCTCCCGACGCGTCGTGCATCTTTGACATCGAAATTACCGGAACGGAACCTAGTAAACCACGTTTGTGCTACACGTGCGTTTACAGTATCGGGCCCATAAACTAAATTAATTTTTCCAGCCGCTTTGGCTGCTTTTCGCCTTGATCGAAGAAAAATTGTAAAATATAGCGAATTTTCTCTTTGCTGATGTCCATCTTTGACGAGCGCTCACAACGTACTGAGTCAATCAATCGAAAAACTGTTAAAGACAAACTTTTAGCGCGAATAAACACGTTTTCAGCGCCGTGTAGTATGACATGATGCGACACGTAACACTAGTGTTTTTTTGAATAAACGTCATATCTTAGATAAAAACCGAACGAAATGTTTACTTTACCTAATATATTACGGTAAAGCGGTTAAGTGCGAAGTTGGTTGCGAAAAAATTAAATTAGATCAGCTGTGGTAGTCAAACGAAATTACTTAGTGAAGAACCAAATATTTGGGAGTTTTGGTATCTCACACACTGCTTACAAACAAGTTAAGTTGGTGTTTTAGGGAAGAAGCCTTTCTCGAAAATTGTTCATAGTTGAACAGATTTTCTAAAGATTTAATAAAAATTTGCTTCTTTTCAAAAACTCTGGTTATGAAAAATTATTTATTAAAATAAAAATGCATAGAAATATGCTATTTGTTTTACTGCGTAACTTAAAAAAAATAATTAATCCTTTTTTTGAGGTTCAAGCTTTCATGTAAATAAATTCTTTTTTATATTTTATAAAATTTTTTTTTTAAATTGTTTTTTTTTTTTAGAAATAAATGCATTTAAAGGAAAAGTATATGAAAATGTAGGAAATATTTAAATCATCTGAAGAACAGTGATTACTCATGGCATGCACACATATAATTATGTACGTACGAGTATGTATTAATTGCGGCCGATAAATTTCTGAATGATTTTCTGTTTCTGTATGAATGTGAAAAAAGAATGCAAAATTGTGCGCACTGAGATGCAGATTTTCAGGTAAATTTTTTTTATGCAATTTCTGATTGGTACTTATGTATGTATAAGTAAATAAAAATAATAAAAACACATATGTATATGCCTATATCCTAATTTAAGGAGCGTTGAGTTATGCAGCAGATAATGAGTTTTTGGTTGTGGAATTTATGACACAAAATCTTTATTTTTTTTACTAAAATTTTTTTTTTGAATCTTTTGAAAATTTTGAAATTGTTTGATTTAGAATTTTGTTAATTTGGAAATTTTTTTCGAAAGCCATCGTATCTGGACGTTTATGGTGACCATCGACAAAGGTAAACCTGCGTCGTGTGCATGGTTTATGGTGGTTAGAAGGGTTCTTTCTCTCGCAAGTCCGAGTACCAAGGCCACGGCAGTGTTGCTTATACATTTTAAAGCTACATTCGAGAGATCTGATGGAACAGCGGACTGACTAATAAAGGCACGGTGATTACTTTCCTTACTGAGGTTAAACAGCCGCGGAAAAATCTTGCATAGCAAACATCACTGGTGTAAAAATAATAAAATACGGCAAGAGGTCTACGGAAAACTTTAACCGGAACTCATTAAAATCACTTTTAAGAGCAAACTGGGCAGAGTTTAGCAATCCATCCTTATAACGGGAGCAAAATTTTTTATACATTTAATGTTCAAAGTATTGCTCATCGGAAGCTATGATGTTTGCCCCTCTTTCTGACAGTTTGTGGATCCCATCCCAAAAGAACTTCTCCGGCTTGGAGGTCAAGAAAGAATCGAGCCAATTTCTGATACCCTGTTCTGAAGTGAAGCGTACTCCGGTGAGGGCATTCTGCATTGATCTGAACAAGTGGTAATCGGAAGGTGCAATGTCTGGGCTATAAGGCGGGTGAGGTAGAACTTCTCACCCACAGTTTTCCAAATAGTTTTTAACTGGCCTTGCAACATGTGGCCGAGCGTTGTCGTGATGAAAAATTATTGATTCGTGTCTGGTCACATATTCTGGTTGTTTTTCCGTGATGGTCTTTTTCAAACAAATCAATTGTTTTCGGTAGAGGTCCCCATTGATCGTCTGACCCGATTTCAATAGCTCATCATAGAGCACACCCTTGCGGTCCCACCAAATACATGGCATAACCTAGGCACCATGGATATTTGGCTTTGCCGTGGATGTCGATGGTTGGCCGGGCTTCACATATGATCTCTTGCGCTTTGGGTTATCATATTGAAGCCATTGTTCATCACCAGTGACAATCCGATACAAAAATGATTTCTTTTGGTGGCGTTGAAGCAACATTTCCGACAAGCAGAATCGACGTTCGACGTCTCTTGGCTTTAATTCATAAGGCACCCAAATGCATCCAAGCTTCTGGATGAATCTTAATGATTTTAATCGTCTGGAAATGATTGCTTGATCAGCTCCTAATACTTTTGCAAGTTCTTCTTGCGTCTGGCATGTATCTGCGTCGAGCAATGTCTCCAATTCTTAACATTTTTTTTGGCTGTCCGAGTCGTTCTCCGTCGTCTAAGTCGAAATTGCCACTTTTAAACCGTGCAAATCAGTTGTTTGAATGAGATCACCTGCCAGTTGACCACACAGCTATGGACGCGAGAAAACTTATCCTTCCAGACCGGTTCTCCATTAGCATAACGACAGTTGTAATAACAGATTACTATTTAGTGGAGCTGTACGGTAAATGAATTGGGTGTCACTGTAAAGATTTTTGCCACCGTTGGAGGAAGAAAGAAGAGGAAGGGTCTATTGAATACTTTATGGTACTTCTGTTACTGTCCAGTCTTGACTTCTGGGTGAACACTTCATTGACTGTCTCGTTGAGCTAACTTTAACAAAACTTTGTAATCTCATTGTCTTTATAAGACATACGAAATGTTTCGAATATTTGAGATGACGAAGATAGAAACCTCACAGTGGTGTCACAATCGACTTATATGTTTAAATGCGTTGGTCACTAACCAACAGCCGCATTAACTCTACTCTAACTATAGAGGGCTCTTTCAGAACATCTCTGAAATTTATGAGAAAACTTTTCATTTTCAACTCCCAAGTAAGGCATTAAGAGAGCGTGAGAAAAACAATTATAGAGATAGATAGAGCTATAAAAAGATGCAACTGAGTTCCGAAAGAGCTTTTCGAAAGCTCACCATATCTACTAGGGTGAAATTAACTGCTCTGAGAGGTAATTTAAATTCACCACAGGAAAAAAATTCATTATCTATTGCATGTGCTATGAATATGTAAAGCCGGTCGGGTGATTAACAAAGAATTATTATAAAAAAATTGTATTTATTGTTATTTAAAAATATTTATGATTTGAGTGCGCTTTTCAAACGGAGAACAAGAATGAGGGGGGAAAAATTTGCAGATAACCAATTTGGAAGTGGAATTTTAGAACAAAATATAAAATAAAATAGTAAAAAATCCAATTTAAATGAGTGACTGAATATTTGCGACATGTGTCAGAGAACGTTAAACGCGATAGGGATTAGTATATACACATATAAAACATACAAAACATACATAATTATAAACAGGGATTAAGGCAAAGAGGCTTTAAGAGCTTCTCGTGTGAGTGATTTTGGCTAGCAGCTCACCACAGTCAGTTGTACATACCTTCCACATTGACCTCGATGTCCTCCAAACGACCGCCAGTGTGATTGATAACAAAAGAATTTGGCTGATGCACGGGACCGGGACCGCCCAGTGACACTTGTGGGCCGGACATGCCGCCACTGATGTTCACCGTAAGCGGACAACCGGGCACCGGCATTTTATTGAAAGTCACATTGATGGTATGCTCACACGCCTCGGTCGGCACAAACGAAACGGAGAATCTGTGTAAAATAAACGATTAATTAATTTGTGAAACTTTACAGTTTTACAACAAAAATAATCACCTTGCACTGCCCTGCGGATGCACCTGCGTCGGTATATTCTGCCCTTTCGCCGAAATGGTAATCTCCAAATTACCCTCACCAGCATCGCCGGCGTCCACAGTGAATTGCACAGGACGCCCAACAGTGCCACGTGACACGCTACCCACCGTCACTTTGGTGGCATCATAAGATTTCGCCAAGAACGGTGTACCTTGTACGGCGAAACCATTATATTCCACATTGATTGTGTGTCCACCCACTGTGGTGGGTGTAAACTCTGCTGTAAAGCCAGCATGTATATCGCCAGTTACACGCACCGGCAATTCACCATGCGGACCACGTACACTAACCGCCAATTCAGCAGCACCACCACCACTAACAGTTATGTGAAACGAAGCCGGCCGATTGACGGGTATCAACTCAAGATTCGATAAATTCAACATTACTCTCGACGTATCGGCAACTGGACATACGAATGGACAGCCACGTACTGTCTCACCATTAAATTTAATATCGATCAAATGTGATTTAGCTTGTTCCGGTGTGAAGGAGACCAAACAACGGCCGCCGCCAACGACTTGCACGTGATTTGGTACTTCGCCTTCGTTAATCGATATCTCTAGCTGACCCTCGCCAGCAGCGCTCGCATCGACACGGAATTGACACGGTTGCCCGACAACACCGCCATTCACATCGGTCACTTGTATTAGACTCGCATCGTAGACTTTGGCGATCAATGGACCGCCGGCAATTTTTGTGCCATTTATCGATGCCTCAATGATGTGTGTACCCACTTCGGTGGGTACAAATTCGATGCGTGCAGCACCATTTGCCGCCTCATGGGTGACTCTGGCATTCAGTTTGGACTTGGTTGGTGTCAAAACTGTTGCCACGCACTCGCCCTTACTTAGGCTTTGTCCAGGAGGCGGCAGTATCTCAAAAACCGCCGGCGTATTGGCGGGTACAAGGCGTGTCGATTCGCCCAGTGCTGTTAGACCGGGTGTGGACATGATTTCAACGTGCCACGGTGAACCTGAAAGTAAATTAAAACACAAAAAGATAGGTTAAAAAGACTGTAGAGTAAAAAGTAGTAGAAAATTTATGAAGTTAAAAAGGGAACATATTTTATTGATAAATTTTTTAAAATATCAGGAAGGTTTTAAGAGCCTGGTGGGTCAAAAATCAAGCATCAGAAAAACACTCTGCAAGAACGCACAGAATGATAGAGTGGACCGATTTTCTCTCCAATGATGAGGAGACCTGGATCTTGGAAAAGACCCGTGAAAAGAGGTTCGACACATATCACCTCAAAGCAGTCTGCGATAGCATGAAAAGCCGCTGTTTCTGAATTTTGTATCTTCGACGTTAAGCAACCCCGGAAGTGCAGTTAAGACCCTTCCGAGCCGTTCGTTACCAAACGAGGTTTCGGACAAGGTGATTCTCTATCCTGTGACTTCTTTAACTTATTGCTGGAGAAAGTAAAAAGCGCTGCAGAGCTGAATAGAAAAGGTTATATAAGTACGCTGATGATATCGATAGTATTGACCTCAAAAACCGCGCTGTGAGTACTGCTTTCTCCAGACTGGATAACTAGGCGAAGGATATGAGTATGGTAGTGAACGAGGGCAAGACGAAACAAGACGAAATAACTCCTGGCATAAAAAAATAGTCGACACATTCGCGATACAGCTCCCACATCACTGTTGATAGTCATAACTTCGAGATCGTAAATAATTTCGTCTATTTTGAAACCAGTATTAGCAGCTGGAAATCCCGCGCAGAATCACTCTTACGGACGGTGAAATAAAGTCGTCTCCCGAAGAACAAAGACCAAGGACAAAATCAGATGAATCGGCATTAGAAGTTTTCGAGAGAAAGAGGAAGATCTCCACTTCATTTTTTCTACGGGATTTCCAGCGCTCTTTGGTAAAAGAAAACTGACTATTTTTTACTCAGTGTTCTCATATTTTATTTGAGCATTCTCACTGGATATTTATTTCATATATGAACTGTCTTCGAGTAACCCTTTTCTTCACACAAAATTATTTTAAGATTTCCATTGAATTATTAACATCGCAAGTTTCTCACTTTCTCAACACTTTTCTAATAATTTATAACAGTTTATTTTTTGTTTTTTATGATATTAACGAAAGAAAAATTATGTCTTTCATTTAGATTTTGTTTTTTTTTTTTTGCTTTTATTCTACTCCCCTTAATCGTAGATTTTTCCAGGCCACCAGCTGTCGTTGATGTTATCGGTAAGCTTTGGAAATTGTTTAGATGCGACTTTTCCCTCATAATTTTTTGTTACACATAAATTTTTCCTCTCCATTTGTTGAGATTTCTTCCTTCATAACAACGTAGTTCCCTGCTATTTGCAATATTTCATTTCTTTATAGTTTTTTTTTTTTTTTAATTCTTTCTTACGTTGCTTTTGCTATTTTTATTTCAGTTCGTCCGTGTGTTGCATGAAGTCACTTTTTAATTGCATTACGGTACTCTACATTGTTAAATTGCCCAGTTGTGGTAAGAAAAAAATTTATTGTGCTGAAAGCTTCATAATTGTTTTGCAAAATTGATGAAGTAAAGACTCTCTAGCTGCTGTAGAAGCGAAGGGAAATTGGTAGTGGAAAGTGTTGCCATAAAATAACAATGCCCAGAGAGTATAGTGCGGAAGAGTTTTGGTCTTCGGAGGGAGAACAGTTTCTTTGAACTTACGTGGCTTATTTTAGGTGAGAAAAATGTCGAAACCGCTCGTGTGCCCAGTGCTTGTTGAGATGGTTGAAGGCGCTCTTATAGGAAGGCAGAACATATATTGAGAGAGCAAAACCAATATACGTTTCGTTCCAGGGTAGAGAATCGACGGCGCCCATATGATTTTTATTTTAAAGTAAGTCGAGGGTTAGACCTAGTCTTTGAGCTACCCTTGAATGTGTGTAATATCCACTTGGTTATCTAAATAACTGGTATGCTTCACAGAAACTACCATCCACCACTTTTAGATAGTTCTGGACAGACAACTACCATGCCAACTTCATCCTCAAGTTTTGATCTACCCCTGAAGAAGCTTTGTTCTACTTTCCTCGAATAGCTTATTCCCTTCAGTCTGTCTGTGAGGGAAATATGAAGGATACTCCCGCTGTCAACTCCGAGAAACAGTAATCCAGACAGCTGGGTATGAAGTGCAGCTCTTCAAGAACAGTTTGAGAGAGTACAGCGCTAGTACTGCATTTAAGCCGATAATGGACTTAGACTCTCTTAGTCTTATCGTGATATACTAGTAGTATACAAGGCATAATACCACATATGTGGTTAAGAGACAAGTTTGGAGTGGTTCGTAATGCACCCCACAATCTGATGAGAGTCGCACATTTGTTGATTTCCATCCTTGCAGCTAATGCAGCAGCTCTTTTCAGCGACTTTTATTGCACGAAAACTTCGCAAAACACAATAATTTTGAATATAGTAGCTACGAGTATATAAATCTAATGGAGTACAAAAGGAGAAAGTTTATCAAGGGCGGTCTTTCAGCAATATAAAGCTAATGACGCATTTTTTTCTTTACTCCTACGATGTTTGTTTTCCCTGTTCATTTGGCCGTCTATTTTCCGCTGAATTGTTCTCAAGTAGTTTCTTTTTTTTTATGAACAAATGGAGACTAACGTATAGGGGTAAGAACCACTTCCGGGATTCTTTACTGTCTGGTGAAAACGAAATGTTAAATCTAATTGGAATTTATGGTAAGACTAGTTTTGGGCGAGCTTGAGGTCATACATGGAATTTAGAACTTTTTAGTTCACTCTTCGAGCGTTACACATCCACATGTTCAGCGCTTGCTGGATAGTGACGGGTCGTGGTGAGAACATGCCAGTTTGCAAACGATCAAAAATACTCTCTCAAGAGTTTGACAAGAAAGTAACTGTGAGTGCTTCGATAAAGTGTTTTCCAAATATTTTTCTAATGCTTCGAGAGTTTAAGGTCAAAAACAAGCTCAATGGAGAACTGAATGTTCATTTTCACTAAGAAAAGACAAAGTACATTTTTTTTACCAAAATGATAGCGTAGTCAAAACATAAAATTTTATGTGGCGTCCGACCAAATAAAAATCTAAAATATATATACAGTCAAACCTGGGCAAGTAAGAACTGAATAAGTGAGAAAACTCTTTAAGTGAGAGTAATAACCAGGATTCGTCATTTTAAGCTCCCAAAACCTTCATTAGCGAGAAAGAGAAACCTATGTAAGAGAGAGTCGTTTTTCCCTCATGGACCTCCGTAAGTGAGACTGCTACTTATTTATACCTCTATAAGCAACAGTCGAACTTCTGCTATTTAAAGACTCATTTTTAACTCTCGTGGAGCTTCCTACCATTGGCGTTTCGATGGCACAAAAAGAGTTTAAGTTTAAGTAAAGCTCGCATGAGCAAGTCGAAGGTGAAAACGATGATTATTGCATTATTTTGGATGGCCGTGGAATCGTCCACAAGGAATTTCTTCCACGGGGGCAAACCGTAAATAAAGTCTACTATCGCCAAGTTCACGAAAGATTGTGAAAACGAGTCAACAGGGTGCGCCCAGGCATCGCTCATAACTGGATCCTTCATCACGACAAAGCGCCATGTCACACCGCCCTCAGCGTGTCCCAGTATTTGGTATATAAAGGGATCGCAACAACCACCTTATGCGTCCGATATGTCGACCTGTGACTGTTTTTTGATCCCTAGAATATAATCGGTTTTCAATGGAACCCACTTTGAGTCAATTGAGGCGGTCCAGCCGGCCGTGAAGAGGGTACTCGCGGACCTCTCAGTCGAAGAGTTCCAGAAAAGTTACGAAGCATGGAAAACGCGCTGGAATCGTTGTATAGCTGCCCAAGGGGACTACTTTGAAGGGGATGGCAGAGTTGTAGAATAATTTTGAAATATACGGTTTTTATGGAATCAGTCTCATTGCTTAATTGTCACATCTCGTAAAAATATCGCTGTAGCGATTTTTGACGGAGCTCTCTTGTTGTTGTTGTTGTTTCTTTATCAAATGGACGGACCTCCGAACGATGGATTTTCATGAGAAGCTTTTACTTCATGTCAGAAGTACACTCGGATGGCTTGGCATTCCCTGCCGAGAGGCGACCGGAATTAGAAAAATTAATTTTTATACAATTTTGAATGTTGCTCAAACTAGGACTCGGCGCCTGGACTTCTGAATGGCCGTACGCAATGCTAACCACTTGGCTCCTCCAGTCGCAAATATCCATTGAAAATATTTTCACTCAAATTTACTTGCCACATGGCAACCCACGAACAAAAGTAAAGTCTTTTCCATCCGTCCGTCCATCATAAGCCTACAAAAAGTTATGAATTTAATTTATTGAAGTTTTACAATGTCGGCTAACCAGCGTCGCACTTGTGAACTTAATAATAAAATTGCAACTTGTTGCAAGATGGTCAAACAAATGCTAAGTGAGTGTGTAGATGAGTATTTGTATGTGTGTTTGTGAAGGGGGAGCAATTATTAGTGTTGTGGCCATAAACTTTAGCCAATTCATTCATAATTCACTGGCAGACAATAGACTAGATTAATGAATTTGTGGTGAATAAAGCCGGATTGGACAGAGCGCAGGACAGTGGAGATGCAAGGTGGGCATAGTATACGTATATACATATGTATATATGTGTAGACAAACCGAATCAGAGTAGCCAAAATGACTTAAGTATACATATATACATATAGGTATATATATATGTTTCTCAGGCCTAAGTCAGCTGGGAAAGTGTGTGTAATTCTATCGGTCACTTGAGCTACTGCTACCGCTGCAGTGTTAACCAAGAACAACAAGAAGAACAACAACAGTCCACTACTAGAGCCTGACGTTGCAGCACTTTGAAACGTATTGAAGCAGAAGTCATTTAGGCGCGTAGGCATGCAAAACTTGGTTGGCAGAGCCGGACATTGTTCGGATTGGGTCGCTTGTGAGTTTCTCAGTGACTAGTTAGAGCAGCAGGCGTGCCATTCCGGGAGTACGACTGTCCGTCCATCCATCCGTCAGTGATGCAACGAAGCGTGGCAGGCAACATGCACACCTTCTAGTACTTCTTCCACCAACTTGCACTGTCTCTTCTTTTGCGAATGGTAGTAGTCAAGGTATTGTAGTTAGCAAAACATAATAACAGCGAAGGCTTTGTGTTGTGCTGTGGCAACGTAGCGTGGAAAGGTCTTTATGTACGAGTACATACATTTAGAATCATATGTTTGTATGTTTGTATGTACAGTACAGTCGGAAAGTATTAGAACAAAATAAAAAAAGTTGTTTTTGTCAGTTTATCGTATCATATTTTAAGAAATTATTCACATATTTGCAACTTTTTTGTATATTCAACGTAGATAAATGATTTGAAGACATGTTCAATGCATTCTACTGAAATTTTCACTAAAATTCATAAGAAAACAGCCTATAGCCGAAAATCGTGAAAAGTATCCACAACTGCCGTATTTGCTTTTCAGTTGTTTTTCGCACATAAATCGATTTGGCTGCTGTTTAAAAGGTTACATGTCAATCTCTAAACAAAAAAAGATATTAATATCGTGTCTGGTGCATCAAAGTGTCATAAAAAAAACGGTAAGTGTGTTAATTTGATAGTCGTTGCGTCTATGCAGAATTCTGCCAGGTTATTTGTTGAAATAGCCTCAGAATTGTATTTTTACAGATTGAAAATGACCAAGAAAAAGGAACTATCTATCGACATCCGAGCCCAAATCATTATTTTACAGAAAACCGGAAAAAGCTATCGAGCCAAAATATTGAAAATTTCTCTGT
>JAWMAG010000001.1:9315000-9335000 GCA_037013455.1 Ceratitis rosa | reverse complement strand
AAAGTAGATATAGAGGAAGACCTCCACTCCATTGCAAATACCAGGTAGAGATGTTCCTGGGGCTATCGTTAACTCAACTATAATCGCGTAAGGAGTATCTACGCCAGTAAAGAAGAAGCAAAAGAACATTTTAAATGATTTCCCTGCTAAAAATTCAACAAACACCCAGACAACACTAAAAATTGGCAAAGAAATAAAGATTTTCTTCTTCTCGATTCAACTTAGTAATGTCAGACATATTTACTCCTTTACAGTAATTAACAGTTACATAGAAAACCCCCCATATTTGTGCACAACAACTACCATATTAGCAAATTTTCATGGCTTCTGCTTTACAAGTGTATGTGTATATGTATATATATATATATATATATGTGTGTGTGTGTGCCTCAACTTTTCTGCTTTTTGTCATTTTCATTTAAAATGTATTTAATTTTTGTCGCTGCTGGTAACACGCACATCTGCACATACATACATACATACATACATACATACATACAGACACATACTCGTATATGGTAATTGTTATGCTTGGCTAAAGCATTGTGAAAAAGTTATTCATTCATCAGTTAGACGCTCCCCATTCAATGTCGTCTTTCGGTCCATTCTTCTCTTAAACACTTTCGAAATTTAAACTTTTGTTAATTGTTGTTGTTTGTAATTCAAAGCGAGTGATGGATTTTTAAATGATGCTCATTTACGAGCAAATTAAATGTGTTTGCATGCGAAGGGGGTGTGAGTGTGTGTGTGTGTGTTTATAAGCCAAGATCAAGATCAGCCATAAATGCTGCCAAACGATGCATCACCATACATTTCAGGGGCACACACACACACGCGTTGCTTTTCCGTTGCGTGTTTGTTACAAATTAATTACGAAATTGGTTGGAAATGTGGGAGAAGAAGAATGAAAAGGAAATATTTTCTGTTGTTGAAATGAGGAAATTTCGCTTATAATTTTCAATGTTTTTTTTGATTATTTTTTTATCTTTTTTTAAGAAAATAATTTGGAAAGCTGCAACAGCGTGATTTGAAGTGGTTTCTAGCAGTATCGAACGCCTGTACAGAATCTTAAGGAATTTCTGCCAAAGGGCCAGAAGAATATTTCGAGAAATTTAAAAACACTTACTTTTTTCAAGAAAAAACCATGGGGAACCTTTATTTTTATTATCATTCCAAAGAATATTCATTCACATTTATATTTTGAGGATTATCTTTTTCAAGTGTTGGCCGCGAGTCCAATTTTCGATGACTTGTCCGAGCATTTCAGCTAGTAACTGACGAATGACACGCGTAATATTAGGTAAAGTAACAAGTTCATTCGGTTTTTATCTAAGAGATAAGCGCTATTATCCATAGTACTAGTGTTACGTGTCGCATCATGTCATACTATACGGCGCTGAAAACCTGTTTATTAGCGCTAAAAGTTTGTCTTTGACAGTTTTTCGATTGATTGACTCAGTATGTTGTGAGCGCTCGTCAAAGATGGACACCAGCAAAGAGAAAATTCGCTATATTTTACAATTTTTCTTCGATCAAGGCGAAAAAGCAGCCAAAGCGGCTGAAAAAATTAATTTAGTTTATGGGCCCGATGCTGTACACGAATGTGCAGCATAAAAGTGGTTTGCTAGGTTCCGTTCCGGTAATTTCGATGTCAAAAATGCACCACGCGTCGGGAGGCCTGTCGTCGAAAATTGCGATAAAATCATGGAAATATTGGAAACAGACCGTCACGTGAGCACTTACTTAATTGCTAAGGAACTAAAGATAAGCCAGAAAACCGTTTGGAACCATTTGCATAACTTTGGATTCAAAAAGAAGCTCGATATTTGGGTGCCACACGAACTAATGCAAAAAAACATGATGGACCGAATTTCCATCTGCGAATCGCTGCTGGCAAGGAATCATCTACTACGAGCTGCTCCCCTATGGTCAAACGCTCAATTCGGCCCTCTACTGCCAACAACTGGATCGCTTGAAGGCAGCACTCATCCAGAAGAGGTCATCTTTGATCAACAGAGGCCGAATTGTGTTCCATCAGGACAACGCCAGGCCACACACGTCTTTGATGACTCGCCAGAAGCTCCAGGAGCTCCGATGGGAGGTCTTAATGAACCCGCACTATAATCCGGACGTGTCACCAAGTGATTACCATCTTTTCCTGTCCATGGCGAACGCGAATAGTGGTGAGAAGTTGGCCTCAAGAGAGGGGTATAGTGAAGTTGGCATCTCATTAACAACAAGTTTACGAACAAAACGGCGCATATTTGAATCATTTTAAATCGGACAAATGTACACAAAGTTATCATATTTTAAAAAATCAATAAAAAACCGAACGAACTACATATCTCCACAGGAAAAATTCTAACGTTGTGATATAATACGATCTCGGTGGCCTATCGTTGGACCCAAAACATGAAATTATCTGCTCACCGAATTGTTCTCTCAATAAATCCATTGGTTGTTGCGATGTGTGGGAATTGGTGAAACCAATTGTCGCCGAGAACACCAGCTTCGTTTTCAGGCATCAAATAGTTGGTTATCATGACACGTAAGACACGTTATCCATTGACGGTTATGTTCCTACCGGCATGATTTTTGAAGAAATATGGACTGTTGATGCCACCGTTCTTCCAAATACACCAAACTACTGTTTTTTTTTTCTAAATGAAATAACAGCTCTTGAATCTCTTCAGTTTGCTCTTCCTTCCAAATGCGGCTATTTTACTTGTTCTCATATCCATTGATCAAGAAATAGGTCTACTAGCTGAATAAAATTTGGCTCGAAAACGTCGCATCACTTTGGAACTTTTCAAGGGCCCATAAAGCGAAACAGTGTCGCTTGGGAAGGACAAGTGGCTTCAGTTATTGCAATTAAGATCCTGACGTAAAATGCACAAATCGTTCCTTACCTCAGCTCGAGTTGCTGCGAACGGCTCTCCAAGGTCTTCGTGTGCACTCTCAGCTAGATCCGCCATGTTTTCTTTTCAGCATGCTGGACGTGTTCTGTTCAGTCGAATATTATTCAATAATGAATGCTAGGTCTCAAGAAGGGTGATGGCGTTGTAAATAGTATGCTCAGTAGGCCAAATATGTTGACCATAAGTGCGTTACAGAACGTGATTTTCGTAATAAAGTTGAACGATTAGAAAACATTGTGCAGGCGTAAGTTTTTCCATGATAAAATGCCAAGCACCACAGAACAAAAATACCATGACATCTTGTCACAACTCACGCGTCATCTGTCGAAGAAAAGCTATTGAAAAAAGTACCTCTACTTGGATCACCCTTTGGTTCCTTTCATAATATAAGCACTGGTGTGGTATAAGGCATGATTTACCTCAAATCACCTTGTACATACTTATCAACTCAGATAATTTACAAACTTGGACGCCATATCTACCTTCTTACGTACTACACACGAGCGTCTACCGATATTACAATATAACCTCCGAGGTACCAATTAACTAACCAAAGTAACGATAAAGTTGTGCGATTACGGACTCAACTGTAACCAAATTCTGTTCCCTTATCTCTTTCCAAGCTACACAAAGATGTCATCAATGAGTGGCAAAAATCATGCTCTAACGGGGAAGAAATTATTCCCCATTTGGGTATGAATAGGTCGCTTGAGAGATACTGAGCTTAATTAAAATACACCCACCCCAATGAACTATATTTAGTACAGAACGTAGCAGAGACGAGAGTTGTTGCTAAATTCTGAATACCATATGCACTGTGACACGCCTCAACCGTGCCTAGAACTAAAACTAAAACAGCTTAACTCAGCATCAATGCTGCAGTGAGACCCCATAGAAAGAGAGTATCAGTGGTTAAGTCAGTGAATGGATAAAAGTATGTTATGTTAACCATGGTAAATATGGACTGTAAGAGAGAATAAAGAATATTTACACGGTTTAAAAGCAATAGAGTCGATAGCGGACACAAAGAAAAGCTCAATTTCTTTTGTAGAATCGTTAGTCGGACGAAAGAAAATATGGAATCTTAATGGCTCTGATAGGGTGCAGTTCTATTGGAGAGTTTTGCAGAGCTGTGTGTTAAAAACATATGCAGAGTAGTCTCTAATCTTCACCCAGTTCATTTGACGCAAGCGCAAAGGGAGATCTACTGAAACCATTGAAAAGGCAGCTGATAGAGAGTAGATTTGGTATTAGCTAAGGCTGCATCATAACGATAAATTTCATGTAAATTAAAAAATTTCAATCGATTCGGTTGAAAGATTTGAAACTATAAACGTTAAAACAGTTAACAAAATGAATTTTATTTCATTTTTACCCGAAAAGAAATGCTGTCGTTAATGTTAAATCTCTAACAGATAATGTTAAGCCTTAAAATTGAAATGTAATGTTAATGTTGAATCTCTAACAGATAATGTTAAGCATTAAAATTGCAATGTGCTGTTAAGTTCACAGCAAGTAGCCATTTTAAAATTAACGTTAACGAAGAATTTGTGCGGTTTCAACATTAACAATTCCATTTCGTATCGATAACATGACGCTGAAATGAAACAAAATCATTTCGTTGAGTTTCTTTTTTTATATTAACAAAAGGAAATGACATCGTTTCGTTCACAGTGGGCATCTCTGCTTTTAACAGAATTTAGAGGTTCCGTGTAGTTGGCTCTGCTAGCCAGCAAATAGCTACTTTAAAATTTTATTTCTTAAAAAAAAAAATTAATAATAACAAAATGTTTTAATTTTTCAACGACAAATTAAAAAAATATTAAAAAAAAAATAATAAAAAAATTAAATAAAAAAATTAAATGAAAAAAAAAAATAAAATCTTTATCTACATTTTGTATTATTGGCATCTTTCACCCACTTTTAGTGAGCAAATTGATTTCACCTACTTTCTGCGCGCATAATCAGCTCATCTTGTAAACTAACTATGTTGCCATCTAGTTGGTTGTTTAAACAGTTATACGAAACGCTTTTCCTTTTCCAATTCAATTGCCTGCAACAGCAATTACCCGCGTACTTTCTACTTTGCCTATATTTAGCTATTTGTAAAACTTATTTTTATTTATTTATTTTTTCTCTACTTAAGCATACGACGCCACTTAAGTGGGCCACACCTAATCAGGCAAAAAGCAAAAATAATTTCTGCGAACTGTATAACTCTTGTTGCTGTTTTTTTTCATACACCGTTAACTACTTGCAACGTTCGCAACAAATCGGTGACAGGAAGTAAAAGAGTAAAAAAAAACAAACAAAAACTAATGTGTTTTTTTTAATCTTGGAGTTTATTGTAATTTTTTCTCTCTATTATCTAATTTTTTTTATTTTAATTTTTTTTTATTTTTTTTATAATTTTTTTTTTTTATTTTTTTTTACAAATTTGTAGCACTTAAGTAAAATGACAAATAATGATTTGCTGCGATCGCTTGAAAAATTGCTTGCTCACACAAATAAGCGCAAAAGTGAGCGCGCAGAAGAGAGTCAAGACGACAGTGGCAAGCGGCAGTGAGTTGCCTAAGCAATAGCAGTGTGTTGGCGCCAATTTATAAACAATATAATTGCACAATTTCATAAAAAACAAAAGCGCAATGATGTTGCAAGTGTGGTTGAGTAGTAAAAGTTGACAATCACCGTTGCATATTTGGCGCAATAAATGCAGAGAGCGCTTTATTTAGGTTAGGAAGTTGCTTGGTGTGCAAAACTATATATACCTAAAACACATTTGCTTGTATAGGGTAATCCATTTTGCGGAAAATAAACGTAAATAAAATGCATTAACATTTTTTTTTAATGAAATTCCTTTTTTATTATAATTTTTTTTAAATTATAAAGAAACTTTGGATTGTGTCTGGGACTATAGAGTGATCCATTTTCAAAAATGTCTGACTATTAACTAAAACAAAACATATTTGGTTTAATATTTAAGTTTGATAGATGTCAATATACAACCTTATACCTTCGCGCCCACTAACTGGATAAGCATCTGGGTATATATGTATATAGGTACTCGTATATATAGTTGTATATATGAATGTTTGTATGTATGTATGTGCATAATCGTCAGGACTGTTAGTTAATGTTTCTGCTCATGTAGGCGTGAATAGCAAAGTTTTGCAAACCTATTTTTATTGTTGGCGGCAAATTACCTTTCCCAACGGCAGGCACACAAGTTGCCACAATTGCTGTGACACCAATTCCAACAAATAATAATCATAAAGAGTATTCAGCTTTTTTATTTTTATTTTTTAATTTGTTTTTTTGCTAGATAGAAAAATTAGAAAAATTATTTCCCGCAGCGATTTTTATATTTAGTTTAAATATTTTTTTCATTTTTGAATTTTAGCCTTGAATTTAAAATTATTTGCAAAAAATCCCATTAAAAATTAATAGTCACTATACTGAAATGGAGAAAGGTGTGTCCAAAGTAATATAAATGTTAACCATCATTGACCAAAACAATTTAAATAAAAAAAAAATAATAAAAAAATTATTTGCAAAAGTATTAATTTTTATTTTGTAGTTTTTTTTATTATTATTATTTTTATTTCACTTTTGCAAGCATTTTTTGGCAAAATAAAACATAAATTATTAAAAAAAAAATGTTTAAAAAATTTTTATTTTTTTTTCTTGCTGACCTAAAAGCTTTTATTGCTGCACACAGCAGTTTTTCAATGCCAACAGCGAACATCATAAGTCAACTAGAGTTACGAATTTTTGGAAGTTACCACCGCTTTTAGTCATGTAAATTTCAATTGTTTTGCATTTTTGATTTATTTAATTTTATTTTTTATTCTGTTTCATATTTAAATTATATTTATTTACAATACATGATATGGTTACTTAAACTTTACGAAGCTTTCACTAAAATATCGATTTGCATGGAACCAAGTTTATTTAAAGATGAATGAACTTGAAACAATTTATTTTTATTACTATTGCAAAATTCTTTTTATGTAATAAATTGCTTACAAAAGGGAAAGGTTTTAATAAATTTTGCATAATATTTTAAAAATATCCAGCAAATGAAAAGATGTAAGTAAATAAAATTCGATTTTTCATAACAAAATTAAAAAAAAAATTGTCTAAATAAAAGTAATTAATCACAGAACCCAAAAAAAATATAAAATTTATACCGAAAAAAATTTTTCTATTTTTTAATAATACTAAATTTTAACAGTTTTAGTTAAAAAAAAAAATTATTTATTTAGTTTAGGAAAAATTAAATTTTTTTCGGTATTATTAATAAGTTTAAAGAAAAAATAATTATAAAAACTGCATTCAACTTTTGCCGACCACAGAAAGAAGGGTGTGTGACCATGGAACCCTAACTTGTTGTCAAAACCTAAATTCTGCCTTAGAAGCCTGCTCCGGTCAAAATATCACCAGTTTATGTTGTCTCAGACCTCGACAATCATATCAACGGACTCGATAGAGCTTTCATGTCCTACAAAGCTCTTTGGTCTTCCGCAGCCATAGAAGTATGAACTGCCCTCAGCTGACAAAAGGCCTCTTCCCTGTGAAGAAGAACTAAAACTACCAGCCGGCACACTGGAGTCAAGTCTTAATAGAGCCACGTCGAGCAAAATACCACCGGATTAGGTAGTTTATAGCAAATACTGCTAGAACAAAACTTTAAGTACCATTCCGGTTCGCACTATCATGAGTTGTTAGGGCAAATAACCCAGATCAAAGTACAAGGGGTTGTTATGAAATTCTAATGTAGTACCGAGATTTCGTCAAGGTGGAGAGGAATGGACGAATAGATTCAAACATTTTTGAGTAGGTAGTAGTAAGCCAATAAATCAAAGAGTTCAAGTAGGATATATTTTAGACAGAACCCCAATTCTCTACGGAAAAATGTCCGATCTGGAATCTTGGGAACCATTTATAAATAGTCTTTAAAGATGGTGCAATCGTTCCAAATGCAATTTGGCATTCACTGAATATTTGTATTGGCTGTAAATTACGCTGAAACACGCAGAGCATCACATGGTGAATTTCTGTTTGCGTTGGTGGTGGAATTTCGTGTGACCTATCCTCAGCTATATTGAGTTTTCTCGTCGCCATTTTAGCCGATCATTTTAAAATGTGATATGGAAGACTAATAAAATAATTGTAAAAGATTTGGTATTTTTAGATTTAACCAAAACAAATTGAAAATCACCAGTTGACCGAACTTTTGTTAATCCCCTCGTACACGGTGCTATAAGCGTTGCCAGGGTGGCTATTTGGTAGATATTTTTTTCTATTATTAATGACGAATCTTCCTCTTTACATTGAAATTTATCTTATTTATCACAAAAATGGTATTTTTCTTTTTCTTTGAATATCAAAATAACACCTCTTATTGGAAAATCCCGTAGTTAGGATTTTTGTATAGCTCTAGTCGTTGAACTTCAGTCTCAAAAAAGATTAAATTTTCATAAAAAAGGAATAATAAAATAATATAAATTTAATTAAAAATTTTAAAACAATAATCTCTCACACAAGTACCTACACATATACATATATGTATGTACACATTTATTAAATCATATTTTTTTGTCACACCTGTTGGAAAGTAAATATTTTCATTTATCTCACATTTCGTCACATCAGCGCTTTAAACAGTTGACAGTTTATTGGAATTATCAATATCCGACATTGTGTGAAGAGAAAACAAGTTGCACTTTCACACCGTCAACAAGGCTTGCGCTTGCAATAGCATTGGTCACGTTCCTTGCCGCCATTGTTGACATAAAATCCCAAAGTCATACATATAGGTATATAACTACATGAGCATATATGGTATGTATGTATATATGTAATGCTGGGAAAACCAAAGCAAACAAACAGTGAAATGCTGCAAGATTGTCATGGATCCGTCAGCGGTCAACGTTGTGGCAGCAACTAAACACTAAAATGCCTTAACACAAATTTAATCAATTTACATTATTTTTACTTTTACACACATATATGTATGTACTTATACGTATATACGAGTATTTATGTAGAATTAGCATTTACTTTTCATTTTTAAGTAGCAAACGAGACTTGGCAGCAACAAATTGAAATGTGCCAGCGACCGCATGACATACCGACAAACTTGCACAACTGATGAGGTGATGAATGCTTGAGTTTGCAGTAACAATAACAACAACAAAAACAACAACAGCAACAATAATAATAATAATAACAACAACAACAACAACAACAACAACAACAACAATGACAACAACAACAACAACAACAACAACAACAACAACAACAACAACAACAACAACAACAACAACAACAACAACAACAACAATAACAACAACAACATAAAAAAGAAATTGAAAAATGTTGCTTTCACACACGCACACACACACATCTTTACACAGCAGCAGCAAACCTGTAAGCGAGTTATGGTTGTTGCCGATCGCACTGACATGTTGTTGTTGTTGTTATTGTTACTGCCGCTACCACGGGGCGTGGTGGTGTTCGCTTATAAAATGCATTTTCATTTTCAACATAAAATAATAAATAAAAAAAATATCAACAACAACAAGCAGAGTTGCAGTGGCCACAAATGTATTGGTGTTGCTGATGATGATGGACAGGCATCCGACGCCGATGAATTGGCAAGCTGCTAAGCCGAGCGGCAAGCAACGGACAATTATGAAAAAAAGGAAAAGTGCAAGTGCAATAATTATGCGCACAACAACAACAACGAACAACAATGGCCTGTGCATGGCGAAATACAACCCTGCGTGCCACCGCCACATTCAGTAAAAATGCCTTAAAGAGAAAATGAGGAAAAAGTCAAGTGAAGCGCAGCAAAAACAATGCAGCGAGAAATGCGCGCGATCAGCAGCAGCAAGCACCAACAGCAATAACAGCTTAATCATCGACCAACAACAACAACAGCAACAAATAGCAAAAATATAATGAATTTTAATTTCTGTGCAACATGCAATGATGACCAATGGCTGGTGCAAGGAAAAAAAGTCAGAAAACAACAACAACAACAACAACAACAACAACAACAACAACAACAACAACAACAACAACAACAAACAACAGCGAACATCAACTAGCGAATTCCACAGATGCACCACCGTAGTGATTGAAAGAAAAAGTCAACAACAACAAATAGCAAACTAATGCTATCTAGTATGTTGTCCACTTTCAGTTGTTTGATACACTGCTGGCGCTGTGAGCATGGATCTGTGTGAGCTTATAGTTGAGGTAGGAGAGTAAGAGAGGAAGCATAAGTGACGACTCTCTTGGGTGTTTGGAGATCTACAGATATTTTTTGAAACAATGATAACGCCGAACCAGTGAACGATGCTTAGTGTATACAGAGTTTAGGCAGAGTGAACTTTTTCAGAATGTTTACGAATCGTTCCAACTATCGAAGCTAATCAGCTCGTATCACCAATTTATGCTGATGTTGAAAGTGACATCTCATAACGTGACCTTGCCGAAGCAGACGCGTAGAGATTATTGTCAGTCCTTATAATGTAATGTATGGTTCCCTTGTTGAGCTAAACAGTTGTAACTGCTAAGTTGTAGACAATTTTGCCTAATTTGGAATAATAATATCATCTGAAACTAAAATAGGAATCTTTCTACCTACCGCTCTCTCTAGCAATCACACCTCTCTCACGTTCTTCAACCCTCTCTTGTTCTGTCTGACAAATTTTTCAGAAATTTTTGATTATACGGAGAACGGAGTACTTGGATATGTAATGCAATATGCTGGGATCCCATTTTTGGTTCAAGCTTCTTGACTACATACCGTAAACATAAGAAACTTCTATGCTATTCTCGAAACAATAACTAGTGCGACGTACTCTAGGTTTTAGAAACTTTTTGGGTAAAGCTAATACCCACAAAGAGTGCCTTCCCTGCCTGGAACTCAATTTCAAGCTACATATTTATTGTCTCTTTCCTTCCCATAGCAGCTCTTAATGGTTATCTTAGGCGAGTCTAGGCGTTTATATTTATTAGCCATAAGGTTAGCAATGCGTACTACCGTGCAGTTTGTCAAGGGTTTGAACTCTGACCAGACAAACATCTCAATTTATTGAAAATTAATTTAAAAAATGGCTTTAACCGGTTTTAATTTTGGTTATGGCTGGAAAACATGAGCAACCCTTGTGCGAGATGTGGTAACCAGCCTAGGTGGAGCCTAGGATCATGGCTAAAAGAGAAGAAGCATTAGTGGAACAACTCCGAAATATTAATTTAATTGCAGCATTTTTGTTAACCAGAGCAGAAACTAGCGAGGTTGTGTGCTGATTGAGTACGGTTTTGAGAGTCGTCACGTAAAAAACCAGCTCCAATGAAAAACTCAACACTGCAAATGTATTAAGGCTAAGGCCCACCGTTAGCAAACTGATTGGACCTTAACAGTTTGGCTTCAGATCTGGCAAATCTATAATTGCCCAGATATACACTACGAGCCAAATACTGAAAAGACCCTTGAGGAAAGCTTCGACACATAATATCTCTTTGTCGATTTGAAATCTATCTTTGATAGAGCGAAAAGGAGCTGCTTCTATGTCTAACTGACGCTGAGTAACACCAAAACCTGACTTAGAATTAGAAAAATTCCGTTCGATCTCAAAGGAGACAAGATAACTCTTTTTCGACTGACTTCTTTAGAGAAAATATTAAGCGATGCAGAACTAAATAGATTAGGTACACTCATCTATAAAGACGTGCAACGTCCCAACAACCGTACCGTTAGTTCTGTATGCTCCGGACTTAATATAAGCGAGTACTATAGATCTGATAATGAATCAGGACTAGATAAGATATCCTATGTTCTCAAACAAACAGTCGGCACAGTGCGTTTGGGTTCCCACGTCACTGTTGGGAGTCAAAACTTTGAACTCGAAGACTTTCTTTAACACCAATCATAATGTCAGCCACGATACCCAAAAGGCATCGATCTCGCCAACAGTTGTTGACGATGAGGAGAACTGAAGGGTCCGCAAAAGAAGTTTCCGATAGAAATATTTTCCGGTACCTTTACCAATAAAGAAAAAAGAGAAGATAAGTTAAGGTGCATAGATGAGCTCTGCACGATAGAAAGACTCGAGAAAACTTTAAAACAGCATTTGTTTTTTAATTATAAACAAGGGAAAACATTTAAGAAAAAAATGTTAAACACATACATATGTGGAGTATATCTAAAAAATATATTTATGTATACATATATTAAAAATATTAAATATGTTTATTTGAATTTATTTGATTTTAATTTAATTTATTTTATTTTATTTTTTCATTATTCATTATTTTTTCATTTTATTTTAATTTTTTTATTCTATTTTATTTTAACTTTTTTCATTTATTTCTTTTATTTTATTTTTTTAATTTAATTTTATGTTAATTTTTTATTCTATTTAATTTACTCTTATTTTAAAT
Organism: Ceratitis rosa; assembly: GCA_037013455.1. Taxonomy (NCBI): domain Eukaryota; kingdom Metazoa; phylum Arthropoda; class Insecta; order Diptera; family Tephritidae; genus Ceratitis; species Ceratitis rosa. The sequence continues at coordinate 9,322,626 of JAWMAG010000001.1, read as the reverse complement.
TTTTTTTAAATTTTATTTGTTGTTATTTTATTTCAATTTATTTATTTTCTTTTATTTTATTTTCATTATATTTTATTTTATTTGTTTTATTTTACTTAATTTTATTTTGCTTCATTTTATTTTATTTTTTTTACGCTTATTTATTATTTTATTTTTTTATACTTTTTTACTTTATTTTTTTTTTAATATTATTTTATTTTATTTCATTTCTTGTCTTTTATTTTATTTTAATATTTATTTTATAGTTTCTTATTTTACTTTCTTTTATGTCATTTTATTTTATTTATTTTATTTTGTTTAAATTTTTTTTATTTAATGTTATTTAATTATATTTTATTTAACTTAATTTGATTTAATTGTATTTAATTTATTTTATTTTATTTTATTTTATTTTATTTTATAAAAGTATTAAAAGTGTAATTATACATTCTATTAAATAAATACACTTTCAAGCACTTAAATATGATTTAAATTAATTAAATGCTCATACCGCACCATACATACATACATACAAATATGTAAATGTTTATGTAAGTATGCAAATGTAAATATGTGATGCTTACATCATTTAAACATTTAACCGCTCAGTTTAATGGGTAGAAATCTTTATAATGTGTTTTGCCTTTTACATTTAATTGCAGTTTTACATATAAAAAGTAAGCATAAATATAGCAATACATACGAGTATATGTACATATTTTATTATACCTTCATACATATATTTACTTGCTATTTATATGACGCTTAAAGAGTACATACATACGTGTTAAGCAATTTAATCACATTTAGAGATTTACGATATGTGAGAGAGATTTTTTTTTATGTTTAGAAAAATGTTACTTCTTTTTTAACTGTTAGTTGCATAAGTGCAAATTAAAGGCAAAAGGGCATTTGAGTGCATTTAATTGACTGTGAAAAAAATCTCATGTACACTTAATTAAAATTGTATTTAATGGAATTTCAAAGCAGCCATTGGAACTGGTGAACTTTTCTGAGTGCACTCGCATTTAAATGAGAGGCTTTTATGGGGAAATTATTTTATAAATATATATGTATATAGAATGACGATAGTTTGAGCGCCACAGTTAACTTCTGGTATAATTATTTTGAACTATTTTTCCCACAAAAAAGTTGCCTTAAAATATTTTATATTATATATAAAAAAGGGAGTTTATCAACCCATACAATTATTTATATTTATGCTGGTAAAGTAATAGTCTGAGTTTATTACACACTTTTTTAAAGAAATTTTATAATTTTGTTAGTTTAAAAATTATTTAAACTCCAACAACATTCAGAGTCAACCAAAAACGTTCTAGAGCCATTCAAATGACACTCCGAACTGAGCATACAAATGAGCCTACTTTAAACAATTTATAGATAAAAGTTTTCATATTGTTTTAATATTATTTTTATTTATATTTTTTTACGCTAAATAATTAAGTCATTTACATGTGCGCCGACTTTAGACTATAAAAGCAAGGAAAAATCAATTAGCATGGCCTTGATTGTAATTATCATTGCGCATATTTGAAATATATTTATAAATGAATGTTTTTATATTATTATTTAATTAAATTTATTTAGTTTCCCAGTATTTTAGTATATTTTAATTTATTTGATTTAATTTTATTTTATATGATTTTAATTTAATTTATTTTATTTTATTTTTTAAATTTCATTTTATTTTACTTTTTCTTTATTTAATTCTATTTCGTTTTATTCTATTTTGTTTTATTTATTTTATTTTACTTTATTTTATTTTACTTTATTTTATTTTGTTATATTATTTAACTTCATTTTACTTTGTTTTATTTTTTATCTTTTATTATTTTTTTATTTTGCTTTATATTATTTTATTATATTTTACTTTTTTACTTTATTTTATTTTATTTTGTTTTTTTATACTCTATTGTTTTATTTTTTTTTAATATTTATTTTTTTTTCCTTATTTTACTTCGTTTTTTTGTGTTTTATTTTATTTTACTTTATTTTGTTTTTTTAATTAAATTACCTTTCATTTTTTATTTTATTTTATTTTATATGCTCTTATATTAAATTTCTTTTATTTAATTTAAATTTACTTACATTCCTTTATTTTATTTTCATTATAGTTTATGATATTTTATTTAAATCAATTTTATTTTATTTGTTTTATTTTACTTAATTTTATTTTGTTTCATTTTAATGATTAATAATATTTTATTTTATTTTTTTTATTAGTTTTGTTATTTTTGTTTTTTAATTTTATATCATTTTATTTCATTATACTTTTTTACTTTATTTTTTTTTAAATTTTATTTCATTTTTTTCTTCCATTTTATTTTATTATTTATTTTATAATTTCTTATTTTACTTTGTTATATGTTATTTTATTTTACTTTACTTCATTTCCTTTTATGTGGGCTTATTTAAATTTTTTTTTTATTTTATTTAAATTTATTTGCTTTCCTTTATTTTATTTTCGTTATATTTTATTTTATTTTATTTAAATTCATTTTGTTTTATTTTATTTTATTCGTGTTTTTTACTTAATTTTATTTTGTTTCATTTTTTTGAAGTATTATTATTTTTTTTTTAATTATATATTACTATTTTTTATTATACTTTTTTTACTTTATTTTTTTCGTTAAATTTTATTTAATTTATTTTCTTTTATTTTATTTTATTTTTATATATATTTTATAGTTTATTGTTTTACTTTTTTATGATATTTTAGTTTATTTTACTTAATTTTTTTATTTTATTTCATTTATTTTATTTTATTATATTTTATTTTTTATTATTTTATTTTATTTTAATTATATTTATTTTATTTTATTTTAATTTATTTTTTGTTTTATTTTTAATTTTGTTTTTTATTATATTTTGTTTCTTATTATTTTATTTTATTTTAATTATTTCTATTTTATTTTATTTTAATTTATTTTATTTTTTTTTATTTTTAATTTTGTTTTTTATTTTTTTTTGTTAATTGTTTTATATAATTCTTTATATTTTTTATTTAATTTTTTTAATTTTATTTTTTAAATAATATAAATTTTTTATTTAATCTGTTTTTATTTTTATTTTATTTTATTTTCTCTTCTTTGTTAATTTATTTTACTTATTTTTTTAATTATATTTTATTTATTTTCATTTTATTTGAAAATTTATTTTTTTTTAATCTAATATTATTTGATTTAATTTTATTTAATTACTTTTAATTTTAATATTTAATTAAACTATGTTTTTGTTTTATTTTCTTTGATTTTCAAATTTTTTTATTTTTTTTTATTATGTCTTATTTAGTTTAATTTTAATTTATATTATTTATTTTATGTTATTTTATTGTTCTTTATTTCTTCTGTTTTTTATTTATTTTGATTTTTTTTTTTTTAAATTTTTTATTTAATTTTTTTTGCTTTATCTAAGTTTTATTATTTATTTATTTTTTTTTTATATTTTATATTATTTTATTTTTTTTGTATTTTATTTTATAATTAATTTAGTTTGTTTATTTTTATTTTTTATTTTATTTAAATTATTACATTTTATTTATTTCATTTGATATAATCTGCGGATTTTATTGTGTGTAATGTTCACCTGCTCGCATATTTGCGCACCCACCTGCTTTGTTCACTTCTCTGGGTTTTGCGGTGACAGCAGTAAACCTACACCAACAACGTCGCACGGTGGGCTGAATATACGCAGAGACAAGACTACTCGGCCCTGCATTCTGTTTGCCCATCACTCAAACATTCAGCCGCATTGTGGTTAACAGCAGAAAACAGCTGAGAATGCAAAATTGACGGGCGAGTCAACGCAACGCCAACAAACTCAATACAACTCAGCGCGTATCGGCGTAAACATAACCTCAACTGCCACACAACAGACTCGACTCGACCGACTCGACTCGACCGACTCGACCAACTCGACGTGTATTCAGGGAGTGTATAAGCTCATAAGTAAATATATTTAACATATACTCGTACATATTTATGTATGAAAATGAGTTTGTTTGTCTGTTTGTGGAGCAGTTTTTTTTGTTTTTGTTCAAAAGCGCTGCTTGAGTTGACTGTGGCATTGCATATTTTTACCGTTTGCAGGCCAATGAAGTTGGTAACAATATTGTCTGTATATATGTATATGCATGCAAATATATTTATTGCAGCTGTTTTGCTTAATGCGTTTTTCTTTTACGCTTTTTCTTCATTTTTACTTGATTTCGCATTTTTTCGCTTGATTTTAAAAGAAATAGATAGGTGTGTGTGTGTGTTTGGCTCATAAATTTTAAGCGGTTTTGTTGTTTTACTGCTTATTGGAGCGCATGCGAAGTATTTTGGCATTTTAATGTATGTACGTATGTACATATATATGTACACTAAGCTATTCAGTGGCGCGTTGAATAGTCATTTCGACAACTATTTAAAGGTTAAAGCCAACTTGTTTAACGTCGCGTGAATACCAAAGTTGTTTCTGTTTAAAATATTTGTTTTTTGTTGTTGTTCCACGAGACGCTTGCGCTTGCTCGTGGCTTATAAAATGAGTAAAAATGCCAAAATCTAATACCGGTAGCTGTAATCTAAGGTATTTAATGTACCAAAACAAATGTTCAATTCAATATTAGGGATGTACTTAATGAACCGGAATTTTTTTATTTAGAAAGAGTTGTAACTTTTTATTTTTTACTTCAAGTAAGGTTATTGACAAAATAAAAAAATATTGAATAGTCTGAAAAAAAATAGTGTGGGTGCTTAAAGTTTCCCCGTAAAAGAAAATTTGGGTCACCCTAATATTTTTAAAATATATTATAAATATTATGAGTAACCTCAGTGCGTGAGACTGGCATTTCTAAATAAATCGATAGAGTTTTCGAACCGACCGACGTATTCTTGCAACCGCTGTTTCCCTCAAGTAGCTAAAGGTTTTCATTCCTAGAGTGTGCAATTTGGTTCTCCGAAGTGCAGGGAATTCACAACAGACGTGTCTTAAGATTTCAGGTTCTTCCTCCGCTCTACAACTTCTACGGAAATAGAATAATAACATTGCAACCATTGATATTTTTCTATCTTCAGTTATGAATAATTTTCTTAAAGTGAGCTTACAAGTGCAGAACGGCAGGTCCAAACTCTTCCATGATAACGCAAGTGGGAAGAAAGTTGCGCTGCCTAGCAAGTTTGTTCACCATCTTATTGCCCATTACACGCACCAGGTTTAGAGTGAGCTGCTTGAACTGCGTGGCTTTCACATTAAGTGATCTCCGACAATTTTCTACCCTAGGCAATTGAAAAGTAAATTCCTCTCTCGATGAACAAAAACCAAACTCTATAAGTCGGGCATCATTGCGGTATAGAAGAGCAGACTTTGTCGACATCCAATGAGGCGGTTCTAGAAGTCTGCGAGTGGAAATTTTTGTGAACGATTTATGGTATTACAGAAGACGATGGAACGATGAGCTGTACGAGCTATACGAGGATATTGATGTAGTTCAGCGAATGAAGCAGTAGCGTGCTCCAGCTTTACAAATATGCAGTACCCGTCGGAGGAAGCAGAAAAATGGGAAGACCTCCACTCCATTGGAAGGAGCAGGAGGAGAGCGACCAGGTTTCGAGGTAGCCCTGATCTTAATGTAAGTTATGCCGTTGAGCCAATGTGAGGATATATATATAATAGGCGCTTTGTAACCGCTGAAGATTTTCGTCGTAGCTTCGTCCGAGCTCCTCCTCCAATTTGTGGTTTTGGGTCTTGATGTTTTTTCCAACAAATTGAGGGACCTACAGTTGGACCAATGTGAGGATATTTGACTATAATTTAGCGAATTGGAGCAAGACTGTACGATTTAACTCATTAACTCAATATATAATTCATAATAACTATCATTTTGACATTAGTTAATCATTTTTTAAATTTAATGCCGATTAGGATATATGTATTTGACTGTGATTTGAAGTTTGATTTTAGTCGAAGTCTTTTTATATAAACATACATTTTAATTTTTTTATTAACTTATTTATCTAGTTTCATTTATTTATTTAATTTCATTATTTACCTATTAATTTTTTGTTATAATCATTTAACTTACACCAAACCACGTATTTAGGTTAGGATAGTCATTCACACATATTGGTCGTGAGTTTGGCGCACGATCGTCATAAATAGATAGGAGACTTGTCTACATATAAATATAAAAATATATATTTTCACGTATATACAGTATACATTGTCATTTCATTACCAAAAAAAAAAAATATCAAACATTCGGTAGTATGCCAGTTATAGTTAAGCCAAAGTTTACCCAGCAGTCAAATAAACTAGTTAGAGACTACTTTGTAACTATACACAAAGTAAGTACAAATACGCTGCCAAAGAAAAAAAATTTCTTTACAAGCAAATGGTGTTTTTAGCACAGAAATGCACTAAGAAATGGCAATTGTCAGTTATCGCACAGAAATATACTAGTTATATACTAGTTCCAAAAGAACAAAAAAAAATGAAAATTAGTCAAATTAAGTGTTTAATTTGTTTAAAAAGTTATTTCGAACGAAATAAAATAATAATTAATAGTAAAAATGCCTTTACATAAGAATATAATATCTTCTTTTTATTTTACGTATCTGGAGTGTTCAGCAATGTTTTTAAACATCCCTTAATGCGTTGGTTAGACTCAATAGAAATTAATCCCGTCCTTAGGGATTGGACATATGTATTGTTAAATTGCAGGCAGATCCAAACGCAAGGGGGATTAGATGTGTGCAGGAAAATGTTCCAAAATGTAGTGATATCACGTCAGCTCTGGACCCTGGCGGTTAATGAATTGCTCAATAAGATGGAAGAGGAAGATGCCATGCTTAGAGCCTATGCGGACGACATCTCAGTTATAGTGAGCGGTAAGTGTTTGACAGCCCTCTGATCTCTGGCCAATTAGGAACTTAGAATCATTAAAAAATTTGCTATTTCCCAGATTTGATTCTATACACAAGGAAATACAAAATTCCAGTTTGGATGAAACCAAAGCCAGGAAAGACAATTTTATAGCTGAAACCTAGCCCTAAGTAGCTGGGCATTGTGTTAAATAGCAAGCTGTCGTGGAGACTAAATGTAAAGAAGCGAGTGAAAAAGGCATAAGCGGCCTTATAGACTTGTAAAAGGATGTAAGGCTGCACTTGAGGTCTCCGGCGCTATCTCCCACTGGATCTTCGTGGCGATTGTTAAGCCAATATTTTTCTACGAAGCTTTAATATCGTGAAATGCTATGGGCAACATATCTGGATGGGCTTATCTTGACACTAGAGACACAATTGAGAGTGTAGCAATGCACATGGTCGCATGTAGTGTGTCTGGCAACAATATGGATGTACAATATTATCGCCCAATGGGTAAGTGAGTATAACCTAACCTAACTTAAACCATAAACCACTGCAATTGTAACCAACTTAACTTAATTTAATAAATGAAGCGAAAAAAAGGTAAATAAAAAATTAATACCGATTTTGTAACTGGTAACCGCAACTGGTGTTTTGGCCTAGTAAAATTATATTTAAGAAACACTAGTGTCAAACTAGTACCTTTTCTAACCACTTTTATCTTGCACTACGCAGTAATTATGTATGCATGTATGCCATCAGGGTGATCATTCAATCGTTT
>JAWMAG010000001.1:9307500-9310000 GCA_037013455.1 Ceratitis rosa | reverse complement strand
GGTTTCACTGCTTTTTACCTTTTCATACATTTTCATAGGTACTTTCGTATTTCGAATGCAGTCAAAGTTTGCTTTCGTGTTTTGCCAATCAGTCAAACCCCTGCGTAGGGAATGCCAACGTTTGCTTGGTAAAACAGAGAAAAAGACAACAATAGAAAATAATAAAAAAACTAAAAACATCTTGACTGGAATGTGAAAATGTGTGCCAATATTTACAACTCATTTGTTTGCCTTTATTGTTGTCACTGTTGTTTCGCAGCAGCAGCAACAGCAGCAGCAGAGAAACTCCAAAGCCAAAAATGTATACTGACATACACGTGTACGTATGTATAGGTAGGTATGTACATATGTATCTCCGATATGTGTCAAGCAAATTAAGCGAGATACAACTTTTATAAGCGCCAATTCAATAGGGCAAAGGAATGTCGTAGATACATACATACATATGTTACAGCATACAAGATGAATGCAAAGTAGAGAGATGAACGGTTTGAGGAACATACGTAAGCGTGTGCGATGCTTGGAAGAGTGAAAACAAATGTGTACAGGGAGTGACGCCTCTCTAAGCTGTGTTTGACAATTAGTGCTTGAAACTCTATTGATTATATGCATATTTCATGAACTAGGAGTGCTCAACGATAATATTTTCAATTTCAAAAGAGAAAAAAATATATAAAATAAAATGAATCACAATAAAATAAAATAAGGAAGAATAAAAAGCATAAAAAATATAAATTTAAAGAATTGAATATAACAAAAATTGAGGTAAAAAATAAAGTTTTGAAATTTTTTTCCAGCTCATTTCCTACAAAAAATATGTTCCTGTCTACTTTAATATTTTATTTGTATACTGATAAGTTAAATATAATTGTTTATTATATCTTTCCTTTTTTACATTTTGAGTTTATCTCTTACAAATTTATATATATTTCTTCGCTCATTACGTGTTTTCTCTAAATGACTTTGAACTTGACTCGTCTCGCCTACATTTGTTAAAAAGTGGCTACTACTTAATGCTCCGACTTCAGTTTGTATTAATTTGTATATGTAAGTAATTAAAAAAATATTGAAATACGTATTGCCAATGACACTCTTTTAGTGAACCGAAACGAATGAAAAACCAAAGGAGAGAAATGATAATGAGACTTACTAATTTTCCAAACTAATGTATTGGTAAACAAGTAAAAAAGAAGACTAGAGAGAAATTGTTAGCCGACAACTATGGGCTGTTGCTACATATATATTTACATAGATATCCATAACATTAGATTCGATTATTTATTAACTTACATATATTGTATTCTATCATAGAATGAAATTCTTTTTAGTTATTCAAATTTAAATATCAATAAAATTACATTTTTGTAAAAAACAAGAATTTAGTTCTTCTCCTTTAGTATTTAAATTCGATTTATATGTTTAAAGAAGTAAACATGTAAAATAAATTAGGCACTAATCCGATAAGTAATATTGAATTATGTTCGGATTAAAGTTGATAGAATAAAAGGCTACAAGCCTAAAATAAAATAAAATAAAATAAAATAAAATAAAATAAAATAAAATAAAATAAAATAAAATAAAATAAAATAAAATAAAATAAAATAAAATAAAATAAAATAAAATAAAATAAAATAAAATAAAATAAAATAAAATAAAATAAAATAAAATAAAATAAAATGAAATATAATAAAATAAAATAAAATAAAATAAAATAAAATATAATAAAATTAAATGAAATAAAACAAAATAAAATAAAATAAAATAAAATAAAATAAAATAAAATAAAATAAAATAAAATGAAATAAAATAAAATAAAATAAAATAAAATAAAATAGATTAAAATAAAATAAAATAAAATAAAATAAAATAAAATAAACTAAAATAAAATAAAATAAAATAAAATGAAATAAAATAAAACAAAATAAAATAAAATAAATTAAAATAAAATAAAATAAAATAAAATTAAATAAAATTAAATAAAATAAAATAAAATAAAATAAAATAAAATAAAATAAAATAAAATAAAATAAAATAAAATAAAATAAAATAAAATAAAATAAAATAAAATAAAATAAAATAAAATAAAATAAAATAAAATAAAATAAAATAAAATAAAATAAAATAAAATAAAATAAAATAAAATAAAATAAAATAAAATAAAATAAAATAAAAAAAATAAAAAAAATAAAAAAAATAAAATAAAATAAAATTAAATAAAATAAAATAAAATAAAATAAAATACAATAAAATAAAATAAAGTAAAGTAAAAGAAATAAAATAAAATAAAAAATATGAAATAAAACACAATAAAATAAAGAAACATTTTTAAGTATAGAAAAACTATATTTTTTGCTGTACCCAGCATGGAATGGCATATCTCACGGTATCTATTTACGTATGTTTCCTAGCTAAAACACAATGAACCGTAAATGATTGGTTCAAGAAGTATGTATTTATTAATTATATTTCAACGAATTAATTATTGAAAAACCGAAAAACA
>JAWMAG010000001.1:9285000-9302500 GCA_037013455.1 Ceratitis rosa | reverse complement strand
TTTGGATCATGGACCAAACTTCCATCTGCAAATCGCCTCTGAATCGTAACAAAATCGAACCATTTCTGAAGCAAATGGTGACTAATAATTAAAAGTAGATCAGTTGTAGGAATGAGAGACGTTAATGGTCATAATCAAAGGGCAGTGAGCAAGCATAAACGGTCTCCAAACCAGAAAAGACGGCCAGTAAGGTTTTGTAGTGCGTTTCATGAAATTGGAAAGAAATAATCCTTACTATTAATTCGGACGTGTACTGTCAGCAATTAGGGTATTTGAAGTAAGCAGTCGCCCAGACGCGCTCAGTTTTGGAGTTGTGTTTCATCAGGTCAACGCTAGACCAAACCCCCGATAGTAACTCGCCAGTAGGTTCGTGAGCTTGGTTGGGAGGTTCTTATACATCTTGCTTATAATTCGATTTGGCTTGTGAAGAATTAGCCTCAAGAGAAATCTGTGAAAATCGATTGTACAAATTGTTACCAAAGCCAACCCCCCAACACTTTTTCGTCTTTTCTAGAAGAAGATTGACATTTATAGATGTCTAAAGTTCAATTATGAAAATTTGAGGTAAATCTTATGACAACCCTTGGTATATATGTATGTATGCACATATTAGTGTTCCGCTTTTTAACCAATTAATTAAATTATATCTTTCATTTAAATTTAACATTTATAGGGCGTGCACTGCAGCTAGCCCTAATCGAGGGCGTTTCTAATTTATTCATGATTAATGTTTGCCTGTTTTAGAATTAATTAGTACTGCCTTTAGTTTATAATTTTGAATTTGTTTGGTGAGAATTTGTTCTACGAAGATATGAGAATGGTTCGAAAACGCAAAAACAGTCTTGCTGAAAAGTAAATGGTTTGAAAAGTCACAGAGGACAAAAATTGCTCTCGCTCTGTTCAGCCGGCAATGTGTTTCCATGCTAATTAGTTTTAGTATTGCAGTTACAGCAACTTACACAGCTTTTTTAAAAAGAATTCAAGAATCCTAGTCATTTTTGTTGATAACTAAAACATTCCGAAACAAATTTCTTAACTCAACTTTCAAATGGAATAAATTTCAAACACTAGAAATTCCAGTAAAAAACACTCTAAAACGCACAGGCCGACCCTTGCGACCGCGAGTTCAATTGAGCGACAACAATATCGCCAGAAGTAAATATTAATAAAAAAAAAAATAAATAAATAAAAACAACAAATTAACAACGTCTGTCTTGGTGCTACAACGAAAAAGTTCATTAAACTGGTTTTCCAGCAGCGTCACGTCAAAGCGCAGCGACGTTGGCAGTGGCAAAGAGCCAAGCACACTTAGCACACCAAGCAAACCGACAGGCAGCCAACTAGCGAGTCAGTCAGCCAGCTTTGCAGCAAAGCAGACATACCGCCAGCCAGTCAACCCGCTAGCTAGGCAACAGCAATAACAAGCAACATTTGCATATTTGGCCATTGAAAATGAGCAAGTTGTCTTCTTGTATTGCCGCGTTGGTATCTCATTTTATTATTTCGATTTTGTTTAAATATTTAGCTTATTTGACTTTTTGATTTTTGATTGGTATTTCGGTTATTGGCTCATAGTTGTGGAATGCACGTACACATTTATGATTCGCGTTGAAATTTGATTGAATTTTCGTGGTTTTAACACTTTTCAGTCGAGCGAGCATTCATTAGAATAACTATTCTTTGCACATTCTTTTTCATTTAACCAATTATAATTTTGCGCAATTCATACACAATAAAAACTCATTTCACTTTTCTCATTCTTCTGCGCATAGAAAAACATACAGAGATATTTATTTCGTCACGGTGTGATTCACAAAGCGAAATTTCTTTTAAAAATTTCATTTAATTGAATTCATTCTATTTCATTACATTGTTGTACACCTTTCAATGACTCTATTGAATCTTAAATATTGTTTGTGTAAATTATTGTAGTTTCTTTTTTACTTTATTTCTTTTTTCCACCAATTAATTAGCAGTTTTACTTTTCCGATTATTCACCGTAGACGTGTCAGTTTCGTTGTAAACGCGAGCAAAGACTGGCAACGGCTTGCTAGTTGGAGTATTTAAGCCATTGCCATTGGTTTGAGTCTAGCTCAGAGTAGCAAAAAAGTGAGATCACTTGTTCTCTCTAGCGCATAATAAATAAACAGGTAATGAGCGGTGGTGAAGTGCGCGCTCATCGCTATGGTAAATGTTGTTGTGTTTTGTTTTTTTTTTGACAGTAACACCTGAGATGCAACCAAATTTGAAATGGACTAGTGAGTGTCTATAGCGAAGATTCATTATGAGCTGCTCATACATTGTCACAGGTGAGAAAATTGGTTTTTATGGCAAGATGTTTGCGAAGAGAATTAATTTTCTTACGCTCAATAAAATAAAATAGTTGGATCAAAGACTTAAAAGAGATCTTGTTTTGAAGTCTGGTGGGAGTGGGATAAAATCAAATAGAACATACTTACAGATATAATAAACAAATACAACAAAATAAAATAAAAAACAAAACAAATAAAAAAAACCAAAAAAATAACAAAAAAATGATATAATATAAAATGAAATAAAACCAAATAAAAAAGTGAAACAAAATAAGAAAAGTGAAGCAAAATAATATAAATTAAAATAAAATAAATTAAAATAAAAAAAACATAAAATATAACAAAAGAAAAGAAAATAAAATCAAAAAAAAAAAAAAAAATTTTAAATAAAAAATTAAAATAATATTTATAAAAAAAAATAAAAAATAAAATAAATTAGGAAAAACAAATAAATTAAAGTAAAATAAAAATAAGGTTAAATAACATTAAAGAATAAATAAAATAATCATAAAATGAAGGAAAGAAAAATAAAAAACAAAAATTAAATGAATAAAAATGAAATAAAATAAAACAAAAAAATTAAATTATAAATATTAAATAAATTAAAAGAGTTTAAAATAACATAACAACAATTTTTTATTTATTTTGTTTCAAATTATATTTTTTTTAATAATAAAAATATAATTTGAATCAATATAAATAAAAAAATAAAACCAAATAAATTTAAGGAAATAATTTAAAATTATATTAAATAAATAAAAAATAAATTAAAATAAAATAAAGTAAACTAAACTAAACTAGAACAAAATTAAGTAAAAAAAAAATCAAAGTAAAAAATTTAATAAAAGTAAAATAAAAGAAAATTAATTAAAATAAAATAGAAAAAAATTAAAATAAGAAAAACTAAATAAAATAATATAAAACAAAATAAAATAAAGTGAAATAAAAAAAGTTAAAGTGAGATAAAATTAAATAAATTTAAGTAAAATAAAATAAAATGAAAAAAATATATATAAATATGAAATTTAAGTGAGTTATGGGAGAGTTGGATCTGCAATGTGAAAGCGGCCCTTAGTGCAACATTTTTCAGAGCCACTGTGTATATTAATAAGTTTGAGACGCAGTGGAAACCAAATTAAACATTTGAGAAGCTAAAAACTGGTTTTAAGCATCGCTATGGAACAGTTCGAAGCTCTATGGGAAAATGTACACATTGGTGTGTGTCTCGAATAAGCAGCTTTATTATTGCGGTAAAAGCAGCTTACAAGCTCGATTCGTTATCCTAAGCAGGAGGTTAATAATTCAGTACAAAAGCACTAGGTTGAATATTTTCTTACACTCAATAGATATTATATTGCTAATAAAAATATCCATAAATTTTTTTATCATGTTAAAGTAATAATAAAAGCTCTTAGAAATTACTCACCTGGCACAGTTTCGCCATTGAATGTTATCTGCACCGTGTGTATGCCCGGCTCGTGTGGCGTAAAACTAGCCACGAAACGTTGACCACCCAACGAACGCACCGACGACGTAACACGACCACCATTCACCAAAATTTCCAAATTACCCGAGCCGGCCTTCGAGCCGTCAATTTCAAACTCAACGGGACGTCCAATGGCACCGTTTGGTATATCCTGAACACGTATAGCACGGGCACCCGTGGCGCTATTCTCTATGGGACGAAATCGTGATAGTGAACTATAGCCATAATGACCATTGCCGGCACTACCGCCACCGCCACCGCCACTGCCACCACCAGAGGTACGCTCGGTAACGACATGTTCACTAGATTCCTTAACGGTTTTCGTATAACCACCCGATTTATCGGTGTAAGTGTTATTCGAATGTGATTTAACGGTAATGGCACTGGGTCTGTAAATATTATTAAAAATAATTAGAAAAATTGATATATTCCCTTTACGAGTTAATCTCAATGCTCAACTCACTTGTAACGATCCACATCGTCGACAGAGTCACGTGAACCACGTCGATCCGAATGATATTTCTGTTCTTGTAGAGCAAATTTATTATACTGTGTATTACGATGTGTTTCATGATCGATATCGGGTCGATTGTAAGAGAGGTCCGTGTTCAATTGCTTTTCTGTCATATTTGCCAAAGATTCCAGCGAATTATGTGAAAGCATATGTTTCGTTTTATTTATAACATCCCAGCTGTCACGTCGTGCCGTTGTCGGTTTAATCGATGACACACGCACGTTCGACGAATGATCGATACGCGGTTCGGGCGATGCTGTGCGACGTAAGCGTTCGGCTGTCGTGTAGAGTGATGGGCTGGCACGTATATTCGAGTCGGCTACATAATTAGAGGTCGATTTGTAAGTCGATGATTTCTCAACGGTGCGAGAAGTCTCGTAATCGGAGCGATTTAGACCATTCTGAAAGACGATAAAATAAGAGGAGAGCGTTGAGTATGAGTTTAAGGAGAATATTTATTTCTTTTTTGGACTTGACCATAAACTAGGTAAGCAGAGAGTTCGAGCGATTTCTCTTTCGTCAACTAGAAGAATACCTGACATTATCTAACCGGGCCTCCACTATTCATGGAAAGATGAGGAGAGTTTGACAGTCACTCAACCAATCTATCGTGCTCTGTGAAGATTGTGTTGGGTTAGGTTGCGCGGATCGACAACTTAGGGTGTCTTACAGAGAACCAGATGTACTAACATTGTAACTTTGGCGTTATCCATTGCTGGCTGAAGATCTTGAAGTTTACCTTCATCAGTGATGTCATCCCGTGATGTCACCCCCTCTCTGCGAAACGCCGGACACTCGCGCTTCTGGAAAGTTAAGTCTTCTTTTTAGATGTCTTCTTTACGACTCCAAACGGGACTCTGAGAGAGTCACTTTTAGTCTCTATGTTGCAAAATACCAATAATGACTAAAAGACAGTCGTAGAAGGTAGAATGCTCTATCCCCAACTTGAAGTAGTTGAACCTGAAGACAGTCCAACTTAAATCATGCTTTTGTGGTACGGGGTTCTCCACCCAACACAGTCAAGCTCAGCAATACCATCTAAATCCATTATCATCTCAAAAACTGTGGTTTGCTCCTTCGAAGGTCCAAAGGTTACAAAAAAAAAGTAAGGAAATGCATCTCATTCGGACAGTTATGGGATAGGAATAGCTGAGAGTAAGATCTCTATAAGAAAGACAGCTTCATTTGAGAATGGAGGAAAGTCTCAGCTGAGGAGAAGATTACGCGAGCAAAACTAAGCTGTCTGTTCCGCCTAGCAACAAGTTAAATTAGTCTGTGGCGTCGTAGTCGCTTAAGAGGGTCCAGTAAACGTGCTCTTGGGACAGGTAAGGTTCAGGTCGAGAGAGGTATTAGATGGGTTGGCTTTATTGGGCACGCACAAAGGTGGTTAGTGTCGTTGGGTACGTTTGAATCAAGTCGGGGTAGGTAAGAGTTGAGCCAAGAGGTTTAGAGTCGAGATCCTGCTCAAGGCGGACTAAGGACTGGAGATGTAGGGATATTGATATTGAGAAAATATTTGGTTGAGCCACGAGAGCACCGAGTACAAGAAAGTAATCTTGATATCGAAGTGGAAGTATACTTCGGTTTGAAGTTAAGGTTTCTTGAACGAAATGGCGAAGGAAATTCAGGTTGTCATGAGTAGGGCACACTCAATTTCAATCTAAACCTAACTTAAGTCCATCGAAGTAGCCTGTGTGGTTCGAAATGTGTGTTACGGTCTGCGAGTCCGAGGTTCCGGTCCAGGAAACTTTAAAACTATCTCGGAAAAAACCCCCACGAGGTCACCCTTCCTTCCAGGAACTCAAGTTAATATCTGTAATAAGCTTCTCTTAAAAATCCCTTCCGCATACGTTAGCACCACAGTTGAATGAAGAACTAAAATTTTAATTTTCTCTCCCTTCACTCACCTTATTCAAAGTTGTGACTGGACTGCCGATGCGATGTGTGGCTGTCGTAATGTAGGCGTTGCTGGGCGAATGGCGTTGTACCGGCGAAATCGAGGTGTGACGTGGACTGGCGTTCAGTGTACGCGTGTTCGTCTCATACGGTATGGATGTTTTAATTGTCAATGGACTGTGGGTGCGTACCTCACTCGAGCGTATCTGTGGGATGAGCAGCAGAAATGTTAATGTAAAAGTTCACTCAAGGTAAACAGTTAAAGTGCCACAACAACAATAGCAACAAACAAGGTTAAACACATTAAATAAACTAAAGTGATAAAAAAATTAAAAACAATAACAAAAACAATAAGAAAACAATAATTAATTACACTAGGTATCGGACTGAGACGTGTCGCAAAAGATGTCGTCGATCGGGCGTTTACTGTATGACTCTGCTGCTGATGTTGCTGCTGCTGAGCGTAGATTGAGGACGTTGACGTATCCTCATAACGTTCCTCGCGTGGTGGCGCTAATTTCAATTCACGATCATCACGCTTACGAGAGTATAACTCGTTCTCTTTGTCGTAGTAGTAATCGTTTTTGTTCGTGGTGGACGAAGACGAGGAGACCTTCGAGTCGCGACGTGTCGAGTTCACGGTATACAAATCAGCTGAGTTGATATATTTAGTAGTGGGAGAGTTATTGTAGTATTCGCGTGAGGGGGGCTGGGGAGCTGGTGGTGGTGGTGGGGAGGTAGCCAATTTATCCTACGCACACATTTGTTTTTGTTTTTTGAATTTCGGTGTTTGGTGGTTGGCGTGTGGTGTGTGTGTGTGCAGGAGAGTTTGTATGTAGGGATATATAAAAATAAAATAAAAATACATATAGGTATGTAGGTGGAAAGGAGAGAAGAGATTGAGATTGGTTATAGTGTTTGGTTCGGTGCGAGGCGGTGATTGGCGGTGCAGATTGGTTTGTCTTTGTAAGGTTAGTCACAAGCTGTATGTTGTGGTTAGTAAATCAAAATACAATGAACTGGCTTTTTGAGCAGCTCTTGCTCAGCTTTAGCACAGATGACCACAACCAAGCTTTTATCAGCAAACTTCTTTTCACTCCCTGCTCTACACTTACCTCACTCTCGCGCTTGTAGTAACTGGACGTGGTGCGATAGTCGGACGTATCCATATTCGGCGCTACTTGTGGCGAGTACGAACGCTGTCGCTCCGCGCTGTTGTGATTCAGTAAGTCACGTCGTGAGAGAGAAGCCGTTGCAGCCGATGTTGCATTCCTGTAGTCATTGTGTCGTGTATTTGTGGTAGAGGTGTAATGCATTGATGGGCTCTCCGAACGATGTTTGCTCTCATGCAAGGGACTGCTACGTGTCTTACCCGAACGTCCTTTTGTGCCCACACGCATGATAAACGGCGAACCCTTGACATCGTAGCCATTGAAGTAGACATAAACGCGGTACTTGCCATTTTGGCGTGGCATAAAGGTGACGCGATATTTATTCTCAACGATTTTCTCCACAGAACACACCAGCGAACGTTTGTCGTGCACAATATCGACATGTAGCTCACCGGTGACACCCACACCGCGTGCGTCCACCTCGAAGGAGTGTGCACGCAGTGGCATAGCGCCGTCTAAGCCATGCACCGATACACCGCTGGCATCGAAGACCGCACACGTGAAGGGTCCGCCCTGTATGTGACGACCCTGATAGGTGATGGCGATTTCCCAAATACCCGCTTCGTCTGGTTTAAATATGGCACTGTGTCCCTCCTCAACCTTCTTCAGTGGACAGTTGTGTGATATGCCTGTCGGTGAGACGGCAGTCACAAGTATGTCTTCGGTCTTGGGCGCACCGGTGGCATTCACCAAGACCTCGACGAGACTACCCAGTGCGCAGGGTGCCATACCAGGTGGCGCTACTTGTATGAAACGCGGTAGCACACGGAAGAAATGTCCACCGAGACTGTCTTCGCCAATCTCTACAACTATCTCATGCATGCCATACTTTTCGGGTATAAAGACACCCTCGCCGTGTGCGTTAAGACGTATCGGTTGTGGCTGTCCTGACGGTGGCACTACGTATGCTTTCACCGAACTGAGACTGATGTCGCGTGAGAGCACGTCGATGCGAAAGTGTGTCTGAAAAACAAAATGAGAAATACATTTTTTTGGAATCCTTTCTGTGCTGTTTGATCCACACTCACCGGCTCGCCGACACGCCCGGAATTGCTCTCCATTAGCACATTGATCAAGTCGGATAGTGGCGGTCGCGGTGGCACCCACTGCAGGTGTGCAGCGTAGGCCATTATGCCCAAATGTTCGACTTCCGGATTTGCCATATCTTTCGCCGTGAGTATGGGTTGCACGCCCAAACGCTGACCGGCGTCGACGGCTTTACGTATATTATTTTCGTAGTGAAATGGATCTGTGCTGAGTTTCTCAGGTGCAGGCGCCGGTCCACCGAGCCCTTTAATAATCTCACACATAACACGTCCATCATTCCAATCGGTCTGTGGGAGAGGTAAAGGAATTTAATTTGAGTAAGTCTTTTTAAGTCACATTCAAACTCACCGTAAAGTTCTTAACTGAATCCTTCACTTGTGTATTCACCCAACGCATTGTTGCATTGTAACCGGGTCCACCTGGTTTCATAAAGTACGATAAGTACGTCATGCCAGAGAGTTCATCCAACCATGGTGAGGCCAAATACGCCGGTTCCAACACACGCGGCACACCAAATTCACTCTGTGCCAAATTCATGGCATTCGTACAATTTTGTACGCTCTGTTTGGGATCCAACGAACGCCAGTGGGGAAATAGTCCCGGCTGACAGTAGTCCAACAAAGCGGCCAAGTTCACGCCACTATTCCAATCTGTGGTCAAATTGGTGATTTTGCATTCGGGCAGCGCCGCTTGCAACCAGGCGAGCATAAGTTTACGCGGTGGGAATTTACTACGTCCAATCTGGTAGCGTACAATCAGCGACCAGAGGAGTCCCAAAATAAGTTTCACATTACCATTGACAATATCCACATTGCCAATATTGACGAGCTTGATGTGATCCTTCTCTATGGCGTTCAATGCTGTTGTAGCATTCTCTAGGTAATGATGTTGATTGGCCGGCCGTCGATTCCATGATGGCTTGAGGGGACGCGTTTGTAGAGTCTCCACCAATGCGCACAGGCAAGTGCCGTCACAAAAGTCTGTAGCCCAATCGAGTACCTGGAAATAGGAAGAGTATGGGATTATTGTTGGTTTGTATGATGAGGTTTTTCAAGGTGGAAAGAGATGGGCAAGGCCTATGGCGATAGCGAATGAAGTTGTAAAATATTGGTTTCTCGTGCAAAGTTCCAGAATGTTGAGCAAATGACGAAGCGAAGTCGGAAATGTTTCTCGATCAGCATTTTTTCAACGAAGTTTTTTAATAAAGTGATTTCCAAAAGTACCAGAGGAGCGGCTAAGAGAGGCCTAATACTTAAAAAGAGTGAGAGAGGCTCTTTATATTCAAAAAGGAGAGAGAACATTTCAGAATAGCCACCGAATATATCGAGAAACTTCAGTTAAAGTATTGGAGATCTCGAAGAGAGAAAAAAACTTTTCGATTTGGATTCAATCTACAAAAAACTTAGATCATTATCAGCATGATACTCCGATCCTTGTTGGAGAAATACGATCATTGATAGTTTCTTCGTTGTATGGTTCTCCGGTTAGGATACTGAGCACAGCTAGGACTGAGTTAAAACTCTATCCTCATACATTCCGCTCTCTTCGCGCTGTTAATTTTTCGGTCTTGCACCTTCTACATCGCTAGGTGCCTTACTCTCTTTCATATTCTCAGAGGTATTTACTTCTAGTTTTAACGGATTTTGAACAGACTTCTTTCATTAGTGATGGTGACCAGATCCAAAGCCTCATAAGAAAATACTAGTAATGTTGCTTGGCTGATCGATTGCTTGAAGAGGGAGATTGGGAGACCGAGAGCGAGATCGAAAGCGAGTTTGAAAGCGACTACCTGTCTCTTCTGTGGGAATTCTGAATTTTGATCGTCTTATCACGATCTTACTGATCTTTCCGTTCAATTAACCGAGGTTTTAGAAGCTCTCCCGGCATGAAAAATTGAAATGTTTGTCGGGAAAACGGATGAATTTGCGAAGGCACCGTATAGTCGATTACATAAACATATATTCAAGTATATAATTGGCGCTTTATAACCGTTGAATTGGCCCGGATTTAAATCCTAGTACGACCAACATCCAGAAGTTATAGAAAATTCATTTAAATCCAAAAATCCATCAACCCCTTCGAGTGGATTTCTGACAAGAAAATCAAAAGCTCCTCTTAAAAAAACTATCAGTCGTTCGGAGGTGGCTTAGTGTAAACTGTAGGTCCCTCCATTTGTTGCAAAACCACAAATGGGTAGAGGAGTCGGCTGAAGTCGATTATAACTGATACAATAATAACACACCGGTCGCTTCCCTTTTTCGCTTCTTGAAGTCATTTAGAGATGCCAAAGGAAGCCAGGTCTTTTTTTTCCAACTGATCTCTCTCCGCTGTCACCAGCGGGTACATTATTGAAAGCTTTCAAAGCTCGAGTATTTTATTCACCATGATGTAGGATGGTAATGAAAAGGGACATGGAGAGCTGAAACTTTGTTCATTGGAAGAGAACTTTGCTTTTTATTTGTCTACTCGGTACAAACGAAAACATGGCGGCATAGAGAGAGAGCTTTTCGTTGTAGCTTCAAAAGTCTCTTTGAAATAGACGAAGAGGTGGTGTGTGTCTATCCTTTTCCTCAATTGTCTTTTCAATTTTTTTGTGCATAATGATGGACCTATCAGATCTGTAGGCAAACTGAAAATCTCCAATATGGCCGGAGAGAGTTCTCTTTATTTTTATTTGATTTTTGAGCATGCACCGGTTCCAACCAAATTTGGCAAAAACGTAACTGATGCGCTTATACACTTATTTCGTTTTCACATAAATTAAATCGTCTTTAAAGACATTCATAAAGCTTTTCGAAAGCTCATTGGTATTCAAACTGTTCCTCCATATTTTTCTAACATGGTAAAAACATTTATTCCATCTTCTTAATAAACTTTGGAATTTATATAACTTTCTTGTGATTCAACAGGCTTCCAAGACCCCCTGCGGGTTAGGGGTTCAAGAATTTACCCGCAGCAAGGCATGCCTGTCGTAAGAGGCGACTAAAATCCAATAGTTCCGCGACAGTCGGGTCTTTATACCAGAACGACCCGGTTTTTTTATTCGGCCAAGGACTGTCATTCCCGCAATATTCTCCAAAAATTATTTTGAGGAATATTTTTGCGGTTACAACAACAACAACAACAACACCTGGAAAGAACCAGATGCCAAATCATACGCTGGTAATCGTTAATGGTAATCACTCAGGCCGAGGTGCGCACTATAAAAATAAGAATCTTCCAACGAAGCTCACGTAGCTTTTGGCGAGTCACTATCGATGGGTGTGCTCTGGTGTTATGCTGATTGTCCACCATTCCCCCCTTGTTGGCCAAAGTTGGGCACTTCTGGACGAAAGTTTCTTTCAGACGAACCCAATTGCTGACAGTACTGGTCCGAATTAAGAGTTTGACCGTAGGAAAGTAGCTCATAGTGGATGATTCCTTGCCAATCCCACCAAACACATAAAAAAAAACCTTTCTAACAGACATATCTGGCTTGAAGGCCATTTATGCCGACTCAGACAACGACTTCTCTCCTTTAAAGTTGCTGTAAGTGATCCACTTTCCATAACTACTTCCCATCCGCTTCAGAAATAGGTCGATTCAGCGGCGATTCATTGATGAAAAGTCGGTCCAAGAGGTTTTTTCTCCTTAACTCACGAGGCACCCATGCAAAAATAATGGATTACTTATTACTAGACATTTTAATTTATTCTACATATTTTTTCTCTCTCGAAAGGATATTTGAAGATTTTCCATTTAGGTTTGAGAACCACAAATTTCCACTCATTTTAATTTTAAATGGGGTAAGAGCTCTTCAAATTCATTACGAAATCAAAATGTGAATGCCTTTCAAAGTACGAGTATAAAGTAAATATTTATTTGTTCATTTGAATGGTTATTTGAATAAAAAATGGTGGTATTTTCCACAGCGCTCACTTTTTCATACATACCTACATACAAACATACATACAATAGGCTCATTTGTGAATACATCTAATTATAAGAAAATAGTTTATGGCCTTACGCCCTTGTGCCCTTTTGCCCTTTGAGTGGTGTTAATTAGTTTGTGTTAAATACTTTGACATTTTGAGGTTTGACAATTTACTCGCCACTTTGTTATGCAAATAGTTGATGAGTAAAAATAAATATACCTATACACACATACAAATACATACATGCATATATTGTACATATTTAATATCAATATAATAAATATTTGTAGTTTTTTTTGTTTGTGTTTTTGATTGCAAAATATAAATATAATTTATAATATTTACTCTCTCATTAATTCATGTTCAGCCCATTTATTTATTTAAGTATGCAATGAGAGTGCTTGCTCTCAGAGATCTTTTTAAAGTTGAAAGGAAATTTTGAGGTTAGGCAGTGTGACGCTACGTTTAATGCAAATTGAGTTTTTGTGGGAGCAATTGAGAGAAAAGGGGTTGTGGTTTTGAAAATAAATGATTTGTTGTTAAGAAAATAGTATTTTAGAATTTTAACATCATTAGCAAATTAGCCATCTTTTATATACATATATACATATATAAAAAATAAAGGTCTTTTTAGAGACAGGAAATTCAAATTTTGCGGAGGAAGTTTATTAAAGAAAGAAGGGAGCAGGAAGAGAAAGAGTAAGAGTAAGAGTAAAAGTAAGAGTAAGAGTAAGAGTAAGAGTAAGAGTAAGACTAAGAGTAAGAGTAAGAGTAAGAGTAAGAGTAAGAGTAAGAGTAAGAGTAATAGTAAGACTAAGAGTAAGAGTAAGAGTAAGAGTAAGAGTAAGAGTAAGAGTAAGAGTAAGAGTAAGAGTAAGAGTAAGAGTAAGAGTAAGAGTAAGAGTAAGAGTAAGAGTAAGAGTAAGAGTAAGAGTAAGAGTAAGAGTAAGAGTAAGAGTAAGAGTAAGAGTAAGAGTAAGAGTAAGAGTAAGAGTAAGAGT
Organism: Ceratitis rosa; assembly: GCA_037013455.1. NCBI lineage: Eukaryota > Metazoa > Arthropoda > Insecta > Diptera > Tephritidae > Ceratitis > Ceratitis rosa. The sequence continues at coordinate 9,289,158 of JAWMAG010000001.1, read as the reverse complement.
AAGAGTAAGAGTAAGAGTAAGAGTAAGAGTAAGAGTAAGAGTAAGAGTAAGAGTAAGAGTAAGAGTAAGAGTAAGAGTAAGAGTAAGAGTAAGAGTAAGAGTAAGAGTAAGAGTAAGAGTAAGAGTAAGAGTAAGAGTAAGAGTAAGAGTAAGAGTAAGAGTAAGAGTAAGAGTAAGAGTAAGAGTAAGAGTAAGAGTAAGAGTAAGAGTAAGAGTAAGAGTAATAGTAAGAATAGAGTAATAGTAATAGTAAGAGTAAGAGTAAGAGTAAGGAGTAAGAGTAAGAGTAAGAGTAAGAGAAAGAGGAATAGGAAGAGGAAGAGGAAGAGGAAGAGGAAGAGGAAGAGAAGAGGAAGAGGAAGAGGAAGAGGAAGAGGAAGAGGAAGAGGAAGAGGAAGAGGAAGAGGAAGAGGAAGAGGGAAGAGGAAGAGGAAGGAGAGAAGAGGAAGAGGAAGAGGAAGAGGAAGAGGAAGAGGAAGAGGAAGAGGAAGAGGAAGAGGAAGAGGAAGAGAAGAGGAAGAGAAAGAGAAAGAGAAAGAGAAAGAGAAAGAGAAAGAGAAAAGAGAAAGAGAAAGAGAAAGAGAAAAGAGAAAGAGAAAGAGAAAGAGAAAGAGAAAGAGAAAGAGAAAGAGAAAGAGAAAGAGAAAGAGAAAGAGAAAGAGAAAGAGAAAAGAGAAAGAGAAAGAGAAAGAGAAAGAGAAAGAGAAAGAGAAAGAGAAAGAGAAAGAGAAAGAGAAAGATAAAGAGAAAGAGAAAGAGAAAGGAAAAAAAGAAGAGGAAGAGCAAAAGGAAGGGAAAGAGGAAGAAGAAGAGGAAGAGCAAAACGAAAAGGAAAAGGAAGAAGAAAAAGAAAACGAAAAGAAAATGGAAAAGAAAATGGAAAGGGAAGAAAAAGAAAGAGAGAGTGAAATAGGAAGAGCGATCCGGCTGCAATAACAGTCCTGAAATCTCTGGGTTTTCTCTGCGGCAGTCCCTTATGAGTGAAAATACCTCATCCTTCTGAAAGCCTGGATTTGAAGTCAGAGGGGGCGATCCCTACAAAGTTATTTTTCACAAACCTTTCTCCTAAACACATTCCCGTCAGCAAAGGCCAGTCAATACATGAAGACAGAAGCGTGTGCTGAAAAGGAAAAGGAAAAACGTGATGGCACACGCAGACAGCAAACTCGGTATGTTTGCATATCTTCGTGGGGATCTGCGCGAGATTCAGTTTAGTAGTTTTTAATGTAGGATTAGCAGAGTTCGCTAGAACTATCAACAGACAACAGAAATTTTTGGAAGTAGGTAGAGAGAGATTTAGGGTTTCTTTTGCGAAATGTAGAATTCGTTCCCAAAAGTAGGAAGGAAGAACTCTCAGACCACCACGCCTTCTCTTGTTTGTGTCCATCAGTTCGCTCATTTGATCAAATCGCCCTCGGCGTGAGCGCCTTGACAAACTAACATTCGTCAGTATTCATAACAAATAATTCAGTCAACTGTGCTTGAAATGTGATGTGTGTTGGTCCAAAGTAAATTTAAATCCCTAAATCAGTTTCGAAAATAATTTTTCAAAATTTCGATGCTGTTGAAAGCTTTCAAAGACTTTCTGTTTTTTGCTGCAGTTGCTGTGTGTCAATGCAACTGAGATCCATTTGATACAATTGGAAAACTGAAATTTGTTGTTGGCTTTGAATATAGGTATGTACATATGTATGTATATGCTCTCCAAAACCAACAAATACTCACTTTATATAGGCAACATGGGCCCTGAATGCCGGTCTAATTAGCGCTGAAATTTCGATGTTTGTGTGGCTTTGCGCTCTTTGGTCTTTGTTGCATGGATGTTCGAGAGTTTATATATGTGCATACATATGTACACAGTGCTAAAGTAAATGTACATTGATACCTACATATGTTCATTTACATACATATGTATGTTATTGAGTGTCCGTCATTACTATCTGGAGTAAATATATTTGCTTACTTTGAGCGTTTTTGCCTAAGAGAGCCAACAAATATGCGGCATACTGGTTGTAACAATGGCAAACGCTGCCAAACAAAGTCTCAACAATGAAAGTGACAAAAGTAGAAGCTAAATATGTAAAAATTCTGGAAAAATAAAAAATAATTTACAACAACTTGCCTACTAATGGCAAATAAATATTAGGAAAAATAAAAAAAAAAATTGTTAATGGGAAAGGAATGAATGACGGTAAATAATGCATAATACAGTATGTGTCAATAAATATTGAAGCAAAAAATGCGCAATTAATGCACTGAAAATAGCTAAGGGCAATTGATGAGTGTTGATAAATGCGAAAAAATTCCTACAAATAGTTTTTCGCCTAAATCACACCTAAAACACAAGTGCAACAAAATTTGCAAAAAAAAAAAAAAAAAACTACAATTTCGTAACTAGCTTAGTAACTAATACTAAATACAACCTTATAATTTTCTTAACATTTACTCATATTAAAATACGTATGCCTTAAAAACGTGTAAAAATTGAGTTATGCAATTTATTGCACAAAAACAAGTAGTTACAAAACTACTTCTAAATTAGTCACTTTTGGATGAGTCCGAAAAAAATCGTAAAAATCATTTTTGTTTATTTTTTCAATGAAAAAAAATTTTGCACTTTTGTTTGCATGTGTAATTAGTTACAAAGAAACTAGTTACCAAATGGTTACAAAGTAGCTAGTTCTCAAACTCGATCATTATTTTTATGTAAATGATAAAAATTAGAATTGTTTTTTTTTTGTTTTATTTTCCCTTGCAACTAGTTTACCAACTACTTACAAATGACTTAGAGGATTTTCAAAATAATTTTTGAACAACAACAACGTAGCAAGTTTAATACCAAGGATGTACATTTGTATAACGCGTAACACACTCAAACATATTCGCACGCATTCTACGCTAATCTACCACACTGACCCAGTTTAGCTTTTATCAAATAACAATCAGCAAAACACACACATACACACACACACACACATATATGCCTGTTGCCACTTGTAAATATGTTTGTGCATGTAATTTCGCATGCCATTACAATTAGAGGCCTCAATAGCATAAGTACTCACACACACACATAGCCAAAGTCAAAATGTGACCGACCCATTCATGTTAACCCTGGCTCCGTCCGCTCTACTCCCCCCCGCTCGGCGGCGTGCACTTTACGTGTACTGTCATATGAATTACAAATTACAAATAACAAATTTCACATTTCACAGCGAATTGCCGTGCCGTTGAGTTGTGAACAACACGAACAACAACGTGAACAACGCATTTGTGTCTGTCGGAGGCTTCGATTGCCCCAGTTGCCCCAGCCAAAAGGCATTTACACGAGTCAACCGCCAAACTCAAATCCAAACCCCGTCAACAACAATCATTTTGACCTATTCGAGTGCATGGCGGTGTTACAAAATCACATTTAAACACACACACACACACACACGCACAGTAACACACTCTTGTGCTTTCCCCTCACACACTCACAATTCATACAAATATTTATGCGCATAACTAAATTGAAGCAGCGAACATTGTACAAACCGGACAAGCGGACGCTGCTTGTGGCGCTGGGTGTGGCGTCTATTTACCTTTGCCCTTAACAGGCAATGACAGCTGCCCGACTGACTGTCAAATTGACTGAGTGCGCGGCATGTGGAGCTGGTAAATATATGTAGATGCTTTGAAATGGCGAGTGTTTTGGATACAAAGGTGTAGGGGCCACACCTCATTAGCCCGACTGATGGGTTGAAATTTTAAATGCGAAATATTTTAGTAGATTTAGTGACGCATTTAATGGTTATGTGGTTGGCTTCAGATGAAATTAGACATTTAATATGATTCTGGTTTCCAGGCAAGTCAGTGAGGTTGACCAAACTACGAAACATCGGATGAAACAAGGTCTAGATGAGGTCCTGACCAGGGTATGAGTTTTTTTTAATTGTTGAGTGCTCTGGTTAATAGTATTGTAAGTAAAAATCTTTCTTCCTATGCGACATCTGTTCTTTTCAAGTCTTTCTCAGAAAAAATACACTAATTTTTATAAGCAACTCCATACTGCGAACGAGAATCGAAATGAATGAAGTCCGAAATTTAGTTATACATATCAGAGCAGCTTACATGCGGCTCAAAGAATGTAAACTTGAGGTTTAAACGGAGTATTAA
>JAWMAG010000001.1:9272500-9280000 GCA_037013455.1 Ceratitis rosa | reverse complement strand
TATTTTTTATTTCAACAAAAAATGTTTTTCCGCGCAACAAGTTTCGCATACAAAAATATCTAGATATACCTACTCGTACATATATAAATATATTTGCAACAATTGTCTTTGCATTTTTTTTTACTATATACCTACATATATTTGTAATTTTTTTGCCGTTTCAAGTTGAGCGATTTTGAATTGTTCGAACTTGTCGACTGACGCGACACTACGCCATATTTGGCTGGAGAGGAAGGCGAACTGGTTGCCCATTTTGGGAAAACTACACTTGAAATGAAATTATTTATAAATTTATTATTTATTTTTTTTTTCACTTGCAAAATAAAAATTCAATAAAATGCAATTAAAATACTATTTTTATATTTCGAGTGGCAAAGAAATAAAAAAGTAATTGATTTTGAATTTTTTGAACTGACAGCTTATTTGTTGGAGAGCGCGCGTTGAATTTGCATATAATGGAAAAATTGAAATAAATATGTTTCCACTTAATAACAGTACTTGCCCACATAAAAGTTGAAATTGCAAAAGTAAAAAAAAAATACAAAAATTTGAAATTGCTTTAAAGTGTTTTGTGGCATTAAGAGACATAAATTTTGTACATATATTTTTAAATAATAATTACATACACACCTATGTGCATATACTTAGATGATAAAATATTCACACATACATATATTTGTAATTTATATATATATTTTTCAACTATCATTTACTTTACCTCCACCGTACCCACGCACTCACACACACACTCACACATGAAGCAATCATGCCATTAAGGAGTTTTGAAAAAGTTAAAAAATAAAAATAAATAAATAGAGAATAGCAAAAAAAAAATTGTTTTTTAATTTAATTCACCTCGTTTGCTTAGCTTATTTCACTTCAAAGTCAAAGTTTTGTTAGCCAACGACATTTGTCATCGTCAGCCAATGTTGTTGTTGTTGTTGGCGTTGTCACATAGTTGACACCCACACATCCCGTACATTCAACCGCACAATTTGATGACGCCAAGTTCTAAATCATATAGGTCCATATATACAGGCATACATTATGACTGTATGCAAATCTATATACCTACATATATTCACATGATTTAATGTAGATTTATATGTAGTTATATATGTAAATATGTACATTTGATTGTATGTATGTATACAGTCAGTTTGAGTTTTTGTTTCTGATGACCATGGTTGACAGGTGTTCAACTTTACACTAAACTTTTAGCTAGTATATATGTTTGTATTATTATTTATATAAATTTTCAAACATATGCATGTACATGCATACAAGTAAAGTTCTACATGTGTCTTTTGCAGCTTCAAGTAATTTACAAATTCAATATATGAAGTCATTTTTTTCTTTTTTGGTTTTGTTTATTTTTGAATGAGTAAAATAATTCATTGGTCTGAGTATTTTGTTTGTTTAAAAAATTATAAAGCGTAAGAAAAACAAATAATTTCTTAAAACACCAAAGGCATAAATATTTTGGTAAATTTACTTTAATTTATTAATAAAATTTCAAAATTTTTTATTTCATTTTATTTACATTGTTTTAGTTTATTGATTATTCTATTATTAATTTTATTTCACCTCATTTTTAAATTATATTTAACATTTGCTTCCATTTTTTTTAATTTAATTTAATTCAATTTAATTTAATTTTATTTTATTTTATATTATTTTACTTTGCTTTATTACATTTTATTTTATTTTATTTTATTTTATTATAATTTAATTTATTTTATTTCAAATTTTTTATTTTATTTAATTTTAATTGAATTTATTTTATTTTCTTTTATTATATTTTATTTCATTTTGTTTTATTTTATTTTATTTTATTTTATTTTATTTTGTTTCATTTTATTTTCTTTTATTATATTTTATTTCATTTTGTTTTATTTTATTTTATTTTATTTTGTTTCATTTTATTTTATTTTGTTTCATTTTATTTAGTTTTAGTTTATTTTATTTTAATTTATATTATTTTATTTTACTTTATTTGATTATATTTTATTTTATTTTTTTTATTTTATTTTATTTTACTTTGCTTTCTTTCATTTTATTTTAATTTATTTTTTTATTTTATTTTATTCTATTTATTTAATTTAATTTAATTTAATTTAATTTTATTTTATTTTATTTTATTTTATTTTATTTTAATTTATTTAATTTTATTTTATTTTATTTTATTTTATTTTGTTTTGTTTTATTTTATTGTATTTTATTTTATTTTATTTTATTTTATTTTATTTTATTTTATTTTATTTTATTTTATTTTATTTTATTTTATTTTATTTTATTTCATTTTATTTTGTTTTTTTTTATTTTATTTTATTTTGTTTTATATTATTTAATTTAATTTTATTTTATTTTGTTGTATATTATTTAGTATTTTAATTTTATATTATTTTACTTAACTTTATTTTATTTCATTTTACTTTACTTAATTTATTTTATTTTATTTTATTTTATTTTATTTTATTTTATTTTATTTTATATTATTTTATTTTATTTTATTTTATCTTATTTTAGTTTATTTTATTTTATTTTATTTTATTTTATTTTATTTTATTTTATTTTATTTTATTTTATTTTATTTTATTTTATTTTATTTTATTTTATTTTATTTTATTTTATTTTATTTTATTTTATTTTATTTTATTTTATTTTATTTTATTTTATTTTATTTTATTTTATTTTATTTTATTTTATTTTATTTTATTTTATTTTATTTTATTTTATTTTATTTTATTTTATTTTATTTTATTTTATTTTATTTTATTTTATTTTATTTTATTTTATTTTATTTTATTTTATTTTACTTTATTCTATTATATTTTATTTGGTTTATTTTGTTTTAGTTTAATTTATTTTATTTTAATTTATTTGTTGTATATTATTTAATTTAATTTAATTTTATATTACAACTTTCAATAAAAATAAAAGCAATAATAAAGAGATAACAACATGGACAACAGCTCACTTTAAACACACAGCGGCTCGCCTTTAGCACACCTCTTTCGAGCAACTCCAAATTCCTGTTCAAAAACGCAGAACCTGACCAAAACTTTACTACTACAACAAAACTCGAAAAAATAATGTCTAAGACATTATTGAACACTAGCTTTTCGCACTAGATATTTACTTGTGAAGAAGTATTCTCAAAACCGATCATTTTGGATTCAAAATTTTTATTTTCGAATATACATTTGTATGGCGACCATAAGATGTATCACTCCAATTTTAATGATTTTTAGTTTCAATGTTTATATATTTAATTGCATTTCGTAGACGAAATTTCAATTTCTTAGTTGCTAAATTCTACAAGTTTTGAGACAAAAACTAGTTTTTGAACGCATGTTTATACGGTAGTTGCATGTAAAAGTCATGCGATTTTGATAATCCTCTCAATAAATATTCTATACGATATATAAAAGTTGCCAAGTCTATTTTAAACTTTTTACTTTACATAAGTTAAGAGTTTTGAGTCAAAACCCAATTTTCGAACAATCAATTGTATGGACACTATGTTTAATAGTTGATCGATTTCAATGATTTTCAGTTTACTTATTTTTATCGTAATATTAGGTTCAAATTTCAAATATTAGATTATTAGAGGCTTAAATATGAAAGTACAGCTCCAAAAGCGCGTTTTCGCGCGTTTTCGAACATTCCTTTATAGGGGAAGTACAAGAATTAGTGACTCGTTTTCGATAATTCTCGGTGTCAATATTTAAAATATGAAAAGATACTGGAATGCGAAGTCTAAGTATGATAGTGACTTTAAAGTGAGAGTTTTGAACCAAAAACCAGTTTTTGAACAGTCCATATGCATAAAGTGGCCCCGTTTGTCAACTCAACAGCAGAGTTTAAGTTTATGTATGTATTTTGGAGTGTTTATTTCTCCTACTTCTTCCAATTACAAACATCAGACCAAAAAGTTCTGAAAGGTATAACCTCAAATTTACAACGACAACACATAATTAAATAACCAAATTAGCGAGCAATGGGCGGATGGCGTATAGCACCAAAACAAGTAGAATGCGATACAAAATATACAAAATATCAGAACATGAAGGCGGCAAATGGGCAAACGTACGAGCACTTTGGCACGTTTATGAGAACGCGGAGTGGCATGGCAGATAGAGGAAGTGAAACAAACGGTAATAAGGTTGCAGCGATCGAAAGTCACTCAGCTGCAGCGGCAGTAGCGCAACAGCATTAGCAGCAAGCCGACATGACGACTTTGGTGGACGTTAGACAAGTTGGCCCACTAACTAAAAAAAAACATTGGTGAATGGCTGAGCGAGCAGGCGAATGGGTGGCGTGTAAATGTGAAGCTGAAAATTTTCATTCATTGGTAGCAATGACTGTGTCGTGGTGTAAGGTGTGTGTGTGTGTGTGTGTGTGTTTGACAGTTGCTTAGTGTTGGCGGATGAACATGTCAAACGCGCCAAACAAGTTTATTAACATGGCCAAAACAAGTAAGCGCGGAATATACAATATAATACATATAAAAGCGTACGACAATTGGCGAAGGGAGGAGGTAGAGCAGAAAATGAATAAAGAAACCAAATTAAGTTGGTCACTGCGTTAATCTTGACGACTAAGTTAATAAAAGATTTTTTTGAAAAATTTTCGTGAAAAAATATATATACGTGTACATACATATATGGTATATGTATACTGAGTCAAACTGTGCTGTGGTGTGCTGAGGTGCGTTGGCCTCAATTAAGAATTCATTTCACTCTCATTTGCGGCCAGCCATGGATTGTTATGCGTATATTATTATATATTGTTATTGTTGTTGGTGTTGCTGTTGCTCAGTTGTCACTGTTGTTGCGCACTAACGCGTTCTGCAGCGAGTTTTGTTCAACTGCTGTAAACACTTTGTTAGTTTGTCATATTAAAATGCACAGAAAAATACAAAAAAAAATAAAAAAAAAAATTCAAAAAAAAAAAATTCAAAAAAATAAAAAAATTTATGAGCTAAGCTTTTTCTATTATTTTGTGGCTCATAAGCACAAACGGTAAAAAATAAAAAACCGGTAGTAAGAAAAAATGTTGGCGAGAAAAAAATATATACAATAAAATAATAACAATAATAATAATAATAAAAATAATGGTAACAAAAGTTATATTAATCGCATTAAAAATTAAATCATTGGCCAACAACAATAAAATTTGTGCTCTAAGTAGTTACCTTGATGATGGTCGTTATACCAACAAATTTTCAAAACAATATTTTTAAATTTTTTTTGTTTAATTCTTTTTCCATCTCTTCTCGTTCGCCAAATAACTATGCTTGTTGTTGTTGCTTTAAATTTATTTTACGCTTCCTTATAACAACATAATAAAATATTGTTTAACTAATTTGCATGAATTTTTATGCATTATAAATATTTATTTTTAATTTATTTTTTAGTTTATTTATTTATTTGACATTAAATGGATTTTTATTTGTTTGGCGTAATAAATGCAAAACGGTGGAAAAATTTATTTAAGTGCATTATAACAATAAAGCAAAAGAGCTGTCTTTGGTCATCTCGCAAACTATATACCTTTCATGATAATAAGAAATTTATAAATTTTCAATTCAGTATTAAATATTAATTCTAGAATATACGCTCTGTATCGAAGGGGCTTTCAACAATATTCTTGCTCTTCAAGAATTTGGTCTTCAATAGCTCATAGTGAATATTGTAGAGTCTCTTCTGAGAAACAGGATCATCTTCGCAGAGATGAACAGCGGCAGCATTACCAGACACACAGCAAGAGGCATTCCTCAAGGAGGAGTATTATCACCACTGCTGTGGTGTGTAACAGCGACAGGTAAACATCGACAAACTTTAAGTGATTTACTCCAAAATGCTCTATACACTGTTGGGAACTGGTGCAAGGATAGCGGACTAGACGCTAACCCAGATAAAACCGAAATGGTTCTATTAACCAGGAGGTAAAAGCCGACGCCTTTTAAGCCTAAACTGAAGGGCGTGTAAAATATCTCGTTATAATCTTAGATAGCAAACTCAACTGGAGCCGGAACACGGTAGCAAGGTCAAGGAGAGCTATAACTGTACTTTACGCCTGCAATACGGCGATAGCAGAAAGATGAGGTCTAAGACCGGCTATCGTGTATAGGATTTATACATCGGTAGTTAGACCAAACCTACTCTACGGCGTCACCTTTTGGTGGCTGGAACTCGAAAAAATTACTTTCAGTGGCAAATTAGAGAGAGTTCAACGGTCGGCTGCTATTCTGGTAACAGGAGCACTTCCATCAACTCCCTCAAAAGCACTGCTTACTCTTCTCTACATCCTTCGTCTGGACCTATACGGGAAACTACAAGAGGGCCGAAGAAGCTGGACTACACCACCTCCTGTATGTGCTTCGAAAATCTTTTCTCCACGAGAATCCCAAACAGATATTAGTGGGAAACCACCAACGCTCCCGACCAGTGAGACATAGCCATCTTCACAGACGGCACGAAGCTTAATGGAAATCTCTCATTGCTCCCATGCTCTCATTGCACATGAGCATAATAATACCATGCCACTACAGCATTTTCCAGGCGGAACTCTTTGCGATCATGGAAGCCGCTGAAAGGTTGCATAAATCTACGGCAGTATAATCAGTTACAATGTTCTTCGAAGGTCAAGTTGCAGTCAGATCTCTTCAATGTAATGGTACCACGTCAAAAGTGGGCATAGAATGATGAAACTTTTTTAAAAAACCTCTCAACAAAATATAGTACTGGGTACCTGGACACAGGGACATCCTAGGAAATTGCATGGGAGATGAACTAGCAAGGGAAGGAATCCTTTTACCCATGATAAATCATGCACACGATGCTGGTTTACCTCTGTCCACGGAAAAGTACATGCTTAAACTGGCCTTTACCAGGGAATCGGACACGAGATGGTTGAACGAGATCGCGTGCAATGTGACCAGACAGCTATGGCCGAAGATGGACGGGAAAAAATCAAAACATCTTATCCTTCTTGACCGGTTCTCCATTAACATAACGACTGGCTTAATAACTGGACACTGCTTAATGGGGCTTCACAGGAAAATAATGGGCTATCGCTCTTATGATTTTTGCCGCAGCTGCAGGGACGAAGAAGAGGAGGAGACCATCGAGCAATACCTCTGCCACTGTCCAGCCTTGACACGAAATGTTTCGATCATTTGAGAAGGTGAAGGCAGGAGCCTCAACGGTATCACAATGGGCCTATTGGTCTAAGTGTGCTGGTAGCGAGCAGCAGCCGTATCAAATCAACTCAACACTCTATCTCTTCTCCTTTTGGTACTTCCATATTTCGGTTATTTAGGCAGGTAAGTAGGTACAGTGGTATCTAAAGACACACGTAGGCGCTTAGGAGATCCATTGTGTTACCACCGGCACTCATACCACTTGTTCCCTCCCACCCTGTGGTCTTAATAATCGTAATTAATTTTAAGAGCTTTGTGAGGGCATCCCTTTAATCGTGACATCGTGAAGA
>JAWMAG010000001.1:9242500-9265000 GCA_037013455.1 Ceratitis rosa | reverse complement strand
TTCTTATATGAGAAACGAATAATGTAAATAAGCGGAAATAACGGTTGCGCCATTTACCGTTTACTTTCTTAACAGGACCTATGTGAGTTTTAACCTATTCAATGACATTTGTATTCGAAAATCGCTTAAGGAAGGTCTTACGAGAAAATATAAAATGTTATCAAGAATCCTTTTGAACGTATGTACATATGTATGTATGTATGTTTTTAAGAAATTTTTTTCAGAAAATTTCTTGTAGAATTATGCAAAACTAAATATACGTGCAAATAACGTGCTCTTCTAATAATATAAGTGACGCGTAATGAACTAGTCCTCAACTAGTCCAAACTGTACCAGTCCAAATTTTTTATGTTTACCATATGAAAATCGAAATAGTCTCAAATAAATTCATAAATGTCCTTAAAATATTGCTGGGTTTCGTAGTAGTCTCACACTAGTTCGAAATGTCTTTAAACTATTGCTGCGTCGACCATAAAGTAGTTGACAACTGATTCTGAACGGTGTAATATAGGCATTTTACCTTATGAGTAAATATCAGCCACATTGTTAGATCTAAGCATAAACCTAGCTCACACAGAAGAAATTAACTGAATTCTTCAACAAAAAAATAGAAGCCTTCAGGTTTAGGAAAAGAAAATATTTGAATAAAATTTAAAAATATTTTTTAATGAGTTAGAAAAAAAGTAAAAACTTCATCACGCCGCCGTTTGTAAATTTAATAATTTCGACATAAATTAGGAGAAAAATTTTTTTCATATTTTTTTTTATAAAATATTTTTACAAATTTTTTTTTAAATATTTTTTTCATATTTTTTTTTTATAAAAAAATTTGTTCTTTAAATTTTTATTTTTTTAATTTAATGTTTAATACAAAAAAATATACCCTCTCACGCCGTTTGTAAATTTAATAATTTCGACATAAATTCGGAGAAAATTTTTTTTTTTATAAAATTTTTTTTTCATATTTTTTTATAAAAAATTTTTTTCATATTTTTTTTCTTATAAAAAGTTTTTTTCATATCTTTTTATACAAATTTTTTTCATATTTTTTTTTTTACAAAAAGTTTTTCTTTTAATTTTTATTTTTTTTTTTTTTTTTAATTGAATGTTTAATAATAAAAATTACTCCCACTCACCTGCATACCCGTCGGCCGCAAATGTTCATTCACCCAATTACGAAACGTATTCGCCTGTATTTCCACCCACAAATCCTCATTGCCACGTATATTCATACCCTTGGCGGCGGTGCCCTCGGGACTGCGCGCCACCAAGCCGGCATGCGTGATCTTTTGCGTTTCGGTGCTGCCATCGGTATTGTGTTTTAGCAGACCGGCATGTGTCACTTTGGCACCTTTAATATCTTTCACATCCATCCTGCGAGAGGATGACTCTACACACTAGTATGTTATGCGCAATACTCGAACCACTTTTCGTATATACGAGTATGTATATATATTTTTTTTTCTTCAATATTTTCTAATGTAATATTTTTACCTTTTAGTTTTGAGGCAATAAAGAATGTGTAAATTAGCGTTTAACACAATTTGCGTTTTGTTTTCATAATGAACTTCGCACAGTTACGTTGATATTGGCTAAAAGAATGTGGTTAGAAGAAGGAAAGAAAGAAAAATAAAACACTTTAACAAACATATGTATATACACTTGTACAAAAACCCGCAGCCTATTGCATGAGTGCTTTGTTCTCTTCACAATTTGCTGTTATTTACTAGAAGAGGATTTATTGGCGATCACCTGCTGCGCACACACTTACAAACATATAATTGTAGGAGTTTTTGGCAGCTTAGAATATTAAAAAAAAAATTATAAAATATTATATATGTATTTATTAGATTGTTTTTCGTTTTCGCAGACGCTAAAATATAGAAAAAAAAAATTTTTAATTTATTTTAACACATTTTTAATATTTTTCTAACACTTTTCTTTGTTTTTTTTTCATATAGGTATTTAAGTTAATTTTTTATGTATGCAAGTTTTTTTTTTAATTTTTTCACACAAAAATTACCCACTTTTCTACGCTTCGATTTTTCGTTGTGTGCGCGCTCAGCCACTGCTGCGCTCAGACTGAAACGCGTTTTTGGCCAAGTTCGCCAATACCTTTTGCCAAAAGCTTTGTAAAAAATAAAAAAAAAAAATAAGTGAATAAATCTTTTCAAAAATTCTCCGCTTGATTCGTTCACCAACACACACACACACACACACACACAGCCGCACAACGCCTCGTCGCACACTCTCCCAGCCTTTAAAGCTGGCGAAGCAGCGAAGCAAACCTACACAATTTCAACCTTTCAAGTCAGTCAGCCTACTCATTTTTTAACTCACTTCCACTACAAGTATATGTACATATTAAGACCTGGCTTGAAAAACCTGCCTCAGAACGTCAACAAACCACAAAAAACGATGACGTCATGCTTCGCATTTCGAAAATGAAAATGAACGACTCAAACACTCGCTCAGTTGAACTCATAGAGCAGGCACACACACACTCCCATGTGCCGATGCGCTTCCACAATTCGCTCACTCACCTCACCTGCACAGGCTCTCAGTGTGTTGGGTTTTAATTTTTCAACAACAACTAACAACAGCGGTAATGGTAGCTTAACCGGTGATCGTTTGATTATTACTCTCTTTAAAAATTTTGCGCATATTTTGAGTGGCGTTAGAGAGACGCTGCTATGCTCTCACTTACCTAACTTGTTTTTAGCTTGGAAATAACAAAATAAAAATGTGTTACCTGCCTGAAAAGCTATTGCTGATTGTTAAGCGCAAAAATAAATAAATAAATAGATTACAAAAATAAAACAAAAAGAAGAGAATAATTTGAGCGCGCAACTTAATGCGAGATCATAAGTCAAAAATCAGCGGGAGAAAAAAATTGTAATAGATAAATATTGCAAAGTAAACAATGGCGAATGAGAGTGGAGAGGGTAAAGAAGATAGCTAATTAGCGTTCAGAGGTGTTCACACTGAGAAAAATTTATAGCACAATTAATGTAAATTTAAAAATAAAACAAAATTGACTTCATTAACTGATTCTTTCTTTTTTAATAAAAATATTAACCAAAAATTATAAATTAAATTAATAATATTTTACCAATTAACCGCTCAATTTCAAGCACAAAAAAGTTAATTCTTTTCTTTTTGAAATAAAATTATTTTTAAATTACAAAAACAAAAATTAAAATTTTTCATTACCTCAAACGATACTGATCAACTTGCTCATTTTTTCTTCATACTAAAAATTATTTTAACATATAAAGGGTGGGACATCGTCCGTTTGCTCTTTGAGATTTGACATCTTCAGCACTTTATTTGCGTTTATTTATCCTTTTTTTAATAACAATTTTACGACACACCCACCCATGGTCCCCTGTATATTTTTGAGTAAATTTAGAGCCCGATTATTTGAAAAGTATTTTTGTTTTCACTAAAATATTTTTACAAATTTATTGTTGCCTACCAAAATTTAAAAAGAAAAAACTGTATTTCCAGGACTAAGCAAGCCAACGTTTCTATCGAAACTTGTTAAGGGGTTAGGGGTAGTCAGGATTTCCAAAAAAAAAATTTTTTTTTTTTGCATTTTCGTTAAGTATAATATCTTAAAAATAATCTCTGAAAATTTCAAGTTAATCCGATAATTCGTTTTTAAGTTATTCGACAAATAACAAAGAGAGCTCGGGCCTTTCAAAGCGCTGTGTGAAACTTTAAACGCGTTTTTCTCAAAACTATGTTTTTTGAACTGGTGACAACTGTAACTCGAAAACCGCTTAGTTGATTTTAATGAAATTTATACAGCTTGTAGAATACATAATAAACTCGGGCCTGATCGAAGGATTTTTTTTTGTGAAAAATTTCGATTTTTTAAGACCAATTAACTGTTGATTTTTTCCCAAAAATCTAGAAAAAAATTTCCTGAGGCCGCCATTTTGTTAATTTTTGAAAAAAAATAAAATCCTTCGATCAGGCCCAGGATTATTTATTTATAAAACTATTTTTTTTTATCCGATTGATTTCAGATGAATCTCCAAGGACTTATGATTGTCACCGCAAGGACCTTTTTTTGGAACTGGGTTAACACAGACAGCTGTAACTTCGGAAATAAATTTTTTTTTTTTCGAAATTTTCGTGACTTCAAGTCAAAACATTGTTTAATAATACCATATCACTACTTTTGTAAAATAAAATTATTTAATAGCAAAAAAAAATACTGAAAATTCTCATTTTTTCGTGCCTCTGACTACCCCTAACCCCTTAAGCCGATAGCTGACCGCAGTTAAAAGCTTGAAAGTTCTGAGCCTATTTATCATCTCTTCTCGAACAATATGGGTTTCTACATGCCTGGCCATCATCCCTGGTTCCCTCATTTTTATTACCAATTTCAAAAATTGTTCACATAGACGAGCAATTAACTAATTGAGAATATTTTAGCTATTAATTTTTAATAATTTGTAGTATTTATACAGTTAAACCACAAAAAAATAGTAATTGACAAATCGCAAACTGTCATAAAATTGCTAATGAAAGTGTGTGAGGAAATTATTTAATGAGAAGAGAAAAGTAAGAGGGGAAAGATCAATGAGAATGCGATTTCTCTAAAAAGGTAATGTCATGAAAGCAAAATTTAAAAGTAAAATAAGAAGAGAAGAGTAAATTTATATGACTTTTAGTTAAAATGTCCTTTATGGAACGATTTATTACAACAAAATTCAAAACAGATGTGATGCCTTAGAGAAGCAGACCAAACTGGAATATGATGATATTTCTTGAGATACCTCATTTATGAGGTGATAAGATTGCAAAGTCTCATGAGACGTGGAGAAACACTCAATTTTTCTACACCAATTTTTTGTGAAATTCAATTAACAAACTAAATTAGATTATAGAAAGTGGAAAACTTCTATTCTATAACATATTATCATGAGCAGATAATGACAACAGACAAAATTTTTCACTTCCAACTTAATTGAGTGTATGTGTGAACACTAAACTCGATTGTACAATTTACAATTTAATTGTCCCAGTTTTTATCCTTATTAGCTGTAGTAGCTGAGTGATTAACAGCTTCAAAGGCAAAAACGATTAATTCGGATGTCTACCGTGAACAACTGGACAAATTGAATACATCCAACAACGAGAAGTAGCCAGAATTGGTCAATCGTAGAGGTGTCATACTCCAGCAGGACATTGCTAGACCGCAAACATCTTTGGTCACTCGCCAAAAACTGAGAGAGCTCGGCTGGGAACTATTGATGCATCCACCATATAGCTCCGACCTTGCACCGTCAGTCCACCATTTGCTTCGATCTTTGCAGAACTCATTAAATGGTAAAACTTTCGAAAATGATGAGGCTACAAAATCGCACTTGGTTCAGTTTTTTGCAGCTAAAGGTTAGAAGTTCTATGAGCGTGGTATAATGATGTTGCTGGAAAGACGGCGAAAGGGCATCCAACAAAATGGAAATTACATATCTAATTGATTAAAGTTCATTTTAAATTAAAAAAAAATTTATTTACTTTCTTTTAAAAAGTCGCCGGTTTCTTTTGGGGGCAACCTAATAGTATGATTTGGATATAAGCATGGATCGTGCGGAGGTATGTTCGGGATAAAAGGTAATCTCTTATGAGTGTGAGACTTTAAAGCAGTGGGTCACTTCTTCCCACACATACAAAAAAGTACACCCTTGGTTAAAAGTATTAGGCATCCCACTAAAATATTTACAAGTATTCCCAAATGTGGCTATCAAAGTTACTACTTGAAGGGTAAGTCTCAGGTTGAGATTGCCAATTTGGTGGATTATTCGCGGTGCCCGGTCCAATGTGCTATCAGGCGATTTGTGGAAACGAAATCTCACAATAATAAATCAAAAAGTGGAAGAAAGCGTCTAACCAGTAAAAGAGAAGACCGAATACTTATACGCCAGTCTCTCAAGGATCGCAAAAAATCTTCTGCTGCCCTTGCAGCTGCACTTTCGGATGAATTTAGTAAACCAGTTAGTGCTCGAACAGCTAGAAGAGACTTCTGAATAGGAAAAATCGTTTTTATTTTTTATTATTATTATTTTTTCTTTTCTACAGATATTTGGAACACCTGGTGTGACGTTTGTGAGGCGACGGGTTGGGGAAGAAAATCATCCAGATTGCGTGGTGCCCACTGTTAAGCATGGAGGAGGCAGCATTGTGATCTGCGGCTGCATGGCTGTTGATGGTGTCGGCGAAATGTTGCTGTTCTTCTGCCTTCGTTAACGCGCATTTTCGGCGATACTAATTTATACGGGGTTCAATTTCAGCAAGACAATGCTCCTTGTCACAAATCAGCGACTACGATGCGTTGGTTTAGAGATAACAACGTTGTTTTGTTAGATTGGCCTGCACAGTCTCCAGATCCCAGCCAGAACCCCATTGAGCACATGTGAGCACAGTATAACATTAAAAACTGCCTTAAAGAATGCCTTAATTAACGAGTGGTACGCTAGAAGTGCGGACGAATGTGCAAAGCTTGTACACAGCATGCCTAAGAGAATTGCTGCCGTTATTAAATTGAAGGATGGACCTACTAAATATTAATTTTATTATCACTAATTCATTGTATTTTCACTGTTTTACTTAATAAAACTTCATTACTTCACTTGTTAAAACAAAAAAATCAGTAATTAGTGGGATGCCTAATACTTTTGGCCAAGGCTGTAGTTAGATCAATAATATAATAAACAACTTAGATAATGCTTAATGAGAGAATTTTTACCGTTCTTTGGTGTATCAATGGAAATAAAATTGTGGGAAAAAATATAGAAAGCAACTGCAAAGGGTGGCCAGGTCTGCTTGTAACATTATATTTTTTGATTAAATTTTTTTTATAATTTTTTTTCCTCTTTTTCTTATATTTTTTATTAACAACTTATTTCTTGCAAATGTTTTTGCGTGACTTACTGCTTTTTGATACGATTAACTGTTTCGTGTTCATTGGCTGCTTACTTTGCTATGACATAATCCTACACATATGTACTTTTAATAATACATATTTATTATTTATACATATTACGCTCCAGACAGTAATAATAACAAGTCAATAACTTCTGAATGAAAATGTTGAAAATATTTTATTTTGATTTTATTTTACTTTACTTTTGGAATAAGAAGAAAAATACATATTTTTTTACAACCATACATATTCGAGTAGTTATGTACTATATAACACAACTTGACCGAAGTTTGAGTGAATTGAAATAAGAAATTCTAGAAATTGTTGCTGTCTTTGCGTTGACACCTGTACGCTTGATTGACTAAATATGTGTGCTTCAGCAACACATGCTGAGTTATATTTATTTGTATGTATATATGTATTATATATAAGTATGATACACTCGTTGTGCTTGAGTGCTTATATAAGTACACATAAATATGTAGAAATACATGTGTGTAATTCCTTTACAAACACTTTGAAAAGTTTTTTTTATTTTTTTTTATTTTTATTTCAAACTCACATTACAGCGCGGATGAGATTGTTTGTATTTATTGTGATGTCATTGCTCTGGCATTTTATTTTTTAAATTCTACTTTGTCTTTATAAATTCTTTGAAACGTTTTTACAATTTACAAATTTATTTTTATTTTTATTTTTTTTTTTATTTTTGTTTTTTTTTTCTTTATTTTTTTTCATTTATTTTATGGTTTACAACTTGTATTTTTGTACATGACATATCATTTGAAATATCATATTTTATTGCTTCGTATTAATTTTTTATTCGAAATTTAGAGGTGGGTGGAGTTTTCACGAACAGATGCCGTAAATTTGTAATAATTTGAAGCATTTATACTTATATATATATATATGTATAAGCAAATGTCGTAAGCATGGCTATTCGCCTACTTATTTGGACTAAAAGT
This sequence comes from Ceratitis rosa, assembly GCA_037013455.1. Classification (NCBI taxonomy): domain Eukaryota; kingdom Metazoa; phylum Arthropoda; class Insecta; order Diptera; family Tephritidae; genus Ceratitis; species Ceratitis rosa. Next base: position 9,257,098 of record JAWMAG010000001.1, on the reverse strand, counting down.
GAGATTTTTTACAAATAATTTTTATGAGAATTCTAAAAAATGCCTGAAAAAAGCAACGATATTTTGAAAATTAATAGTATCAAAGCCAAACGTTGGGCATTCTTTAAATGAAATGAAAAAATTGAGTTAGTTGAAGTGATCAACTGAGTTCCACAAAAACAAAAGCATTAAAATATCGATATTTTCTTTGATAAAATACTTCTGTAACATGCTACTAATGATCTCACAAACATACCTACACTCATAGTTGCAGATTTTGAGAGCGAGCATTGGCAATAGCTCAATTCCACGTAGTAAGTTTGATTCTAAAATCCTCTAAATAGTTTTAGCAGTTCCCTTTAAGGTCTAAAGTCCCAGTTACTGTATTCGGAAATCGGTTTTGCGTTCTTTTGAGCGCAACCTTTTGCTTAGTTTTTTTTTTGGGTTTTTCGTTTATCCCTCAAACGAGTCTGTCACCTTTTGGGCGAGTGCCGAAGTACCTTTATATAAGTATGTAGACATTTTGCGAGCCTGAGTATTGCGAGAGATTAATTTTTGTTTACTGCTACGCCTTACATGTTCTTGTGGCGTGGTGTCCAGCAAATATGCAGTTGCTTCACTGCAGCCTCCTCATTCTATGCTTCTTTTCTCCTAATTATATCTTATGGCATGATCTGATGTGGGATTATGGCTTTCACTCCCGGCTGGCTTTGTAACCACTGAAGCAAGTTTCGGCCGAGATCCTCCTCCGATTTGTGATATACATTTTGCTTTTTTGCAACAAATGGAGAGTTTATTCTAAGCCACCTTCTATTAATTTTTATGAGAAACTTTTATTTCACTTAAGAAATACATTCGGAGTGCTTGAAATTCCCTGCCGAGGCGCAATCACAATTAGATCTATTATTTTCCAATAGTTTTGGTTGTTAGTAGAACCGTGACTCTAACTTTGGCCTTCAGAATGGTAGTACGAAATGTCGACCATTTCATGCCATTTCGACAAGTTCGAAGAAAGAGCTGCAATAGCAAGGATTATGCTACTGCAAAGGAGAGAAACAAATTAATGTGTATCATACTCATCTGGGACCTAAAGTGATGATCTGGTAACCGTTGCCCAGAAAATACCGATTTTATGAAGAAAATTCCAGTCTGATGAATGGTAGTGAAGGTAATATACCCGGAGCTAGTTAGTCCTTTGCCCTAATCGATGATTATGAAAAAGGCATACCATTACCCGATCATGACGAAGTTCGAATAGGGATTGCTCGCCTAAACAACAACAAGATGATGGGAGGGAACGATTTACAAACTGAGTTACTTAAATACTCGTATTGTGACGAAGAACTGACAAGATTTGTGCATCATTTTTTTTTTTTAGCGAAATTCGGTCACTTTCAAAGAATGTCTGTGACGATGGAAATGTAAGTCTGCTCTGGCCAATACACAAAAGAAGGGGTTCTTAACAAATCTGCGTTAATTAAAGCCCAACGTCAACGAACCGTCATGGAACCTTAAAGATCTGCCACTCATCATATTCACCATGTGCTAAATCTTGGAAAAGACTCATAAAAAAGCATCGAGACAGATCACCTATATATTGATTTTGAAGCAGCTTTCGATAACACGAAAATAAGCTGCCTCTACACAGGCATATCTTTGTGGGGACTGTTTAGGGAAACGACACGTATAGAGCTAATAGAACCTGACGGAAGATATTTCGCGTTTTGCCACCCACATCACTGTTAACAGTCATAGGTTAGAATTATCAATAACAATGTCAGCTTTGAAATCTAATGCAGAAACATTCTCGCCAACAAGTGCTTCTTTGAACTGAGTAAGTAATTGAACTCTCGGTAAATAAAGACCAAACTCTACAAAGCATACCAAGCGGAGTTCTAGATGATGTCAACATCCGTTGTGTCCGCATTAGTAGCTTTCGGCAGCAGGGTTTTGCTGAAGATTAATGTTTCTATGCTCATTGGCAACGTCGAAAAGCGTTGAAGATAGCACGATGGCATCCATAGTCCGGATGGTTGGGCACACTATAGCTCTCAATGCTGATTCGAAGTAGGAAGCAGAGGAAGAGGAACGGAGTGGAGTTTTATTGGAAAGATAGGATGGAATGTTCTATTTAATTTTGCGTGGAAAGCAGAAAAGTTATTTTATTTGAATTTCATTTTATATATTTTTTTACTTTTATATATATTTTTTTCTTAATTGAGAAATTTTACACTGTTTTTTTTTTGTTTTTTTTTTGTTTTTTTGGAAATATTATATCAAAATATCACTAGAAAAATAGTCCGAGGTATAATTTGTTGAACAGCTTGACTTCTAGAGGCCCTTGATTTTCGTCCCAAGGGGATTCCTGCTCGCACAATGAAATATTTCCCAAAAATTAATTGTATTGGAACCTGACGGCCTGGGTTCGAGTACTGGCTTGACCAACATCCACAACTACAGAAAATTAATGTTCCTAACTGCAGTCGACAGGGGATGTCAAGCCCATGAAATAAAAATCCATCGGCTGTTCGAAGGTGGCTTAGCATAAATTGTAGGTCTCTCCATTTGTTGGAAAAACAACAAGACGTATGCCACAAATTGGTGGAGGAGCTTAGCCGAATGGTTCGAAAAGTTCCACAAAAAAAAAAAAACATAAAAAAAATAAAAAAAAATAAATAAAAAAAAAAAAACTAAAAGCTCCCACAATATTTATGTGCATCCAACCACAAGCTAGTACGAATATCAATCAAAATATTTCAACAAATCTCACTACACGCGCGAAAAGTCGCTACAAATTTCCAGCATCGAAAACAATTCAGCAAATAACTGGAAATCCAAACGCGCAAATGCATTAGAAATGTCACGAGCACAATTTATAGGGAGAAAAAAAAGAGGGCAACGCGAGCGCTTGACAATCAAACGAAAGCACCACAAGCACACAGGTGCAAAGCAGGCGAGTTGTCAGCGCAAAAAAGCAAAGTAAAAATAAAAGAAATGAAACTAAAATTGACAGCTTTCCTAAAGAGGCACACACACACACACGGTTGTCGGCGAAAAGCGCAGCAAACCTTGCAAAAAAAAAATAATAATAAAAAATAATATCGCTGAAATATTGAAACTACGTCAGTCGTAAAAAATGGAGAAAATACGCAAAATACTAGAAAAAGAAAATAGAAAGAAAGAAAAAAAGCAGAAAAAACTAATCCGTTTCACCGCAGATTTGCCAAAAAAGTGCATAAAGCGTATTGATCGTTTCGCCATACGTGTGTGTGTGTGTGTGTGTGTGTGTGTACAACTTGACTCTAGCTCACCTGCTTCTTTTTATTTTTGGTCTTACTGTCTCTGTTGTTGTTCGTGTTGCTGTAGCGATTGCGTTTGGTGCTTTACGTCAACGTCGTGTGACAGTTGCAATGCGCAGGAAATCGCTGCCGCCTTTTCCGTTTTGTGTCACTTTAACTGACACAAATGCGCTTAGTAATAACAGCAACAACAACAACAACAACTAGCTGACAACAGGCCATTGCAACAAATACAATATGCAGTTGTGGAGAAAATCGCATGCAGGCAAAGTTGTTTGCGCATAATTTTTTTTTTTTTTTCGCCAGAAACGAGCAGAAAAAATTACTTTGTTTTGTTTCAACTACAACAATAAAAGCAATAGTAAACAAAATTACTATTATTGTTTAAAGTTGAAAAGCCAATAAACGTGTGAAAAGGCATCAAGTGATTGCAAATAACAAAAAAAAAAACAAAAAAAAAAAATAAAAAAAAAATAAAAACAAATAACAAAAAATCACTCAAAATGCATATCACGTAGCTTTTTGAGAATTTACATAAGCACTTTGGAAAAATATGCAATTTGAGTAAATAATATGGAAATTCTTAATGTCAATATAAATGTATGCTCACCCACCCATTTGATAATGAAAAATGTTGCAAAAAAATATTTCACCAAACTTGAAATAAAATCCTTCAAAGACCTGAAGTTAAATAGCTAGGCATCGTCTTATGTAGATAGCAAACTCACCTGGACCACTTTTACTATATTTAATATTTTCATAAACCTTCATAAAGTCATTCGACTATAACCTTATTTTTAAATCCTAAAATATTATTTCATGCCGCACCGTTTCTACTTCTATCGCTACGATGAGCACTACTGGTATCACTGGTGCTATGACTATTAATACCACTAGTACTATTAGTACTTATACTACTAGTACTACTAGTACCACTAGTATTAACACTACTAGTAGTTGCTGTTGTAGTAGTAGTGGTAGTGAGAGTGGTAGTTGAAGTTGTAGCGTAGTTGTATTTTTAGTTGTAGTTGTAGTTGTAATTGTTGTTGTAGATCTACTTGTAAATGTAGTTGAATTTATAATTGTAGTTGAAGTTGTAGTTGTAGTTGTTGTTTTAGTTGTAGTTGTAGTTCTAGTTGTAGTTGTGTTGTAGATGTATTTGAAGTTGTAGTGGTAGTTGTAGTCGTAGTTGAAGTTGTAGCTGTAGTTGTAGTTATAGTTGTAGTTGTAGTTGTAATTGCAGTTGTACTTCTAGATGTAGCTGAAATTATAGTTGCAGTTGAAGTTGTAGTAGTAGTTGTAGTCGTAGTTGTAGTCGTAGTTGTAGTCGTAGTTGTAGTTGTAGTTGTAGTTGTAGCTGTAGTTTTTGCTGTAGTTGTAGATGTAGTATAGTTGAAGTGGCAGTTGTAATAATTGTAGTTCAGGTGTAATAGTAGTAGTAGTAGTAGTAGTAGTAGTAGTTGTAGTTGTAGTTGTAGCTGTAGTTTTTGCTGTAGTTGTAGATGTAGTTTAGTTGAAGTGGTAGATGTAGTTTAGTTGAAGTGGCAGTTGTAATAATTGTAGTTCAGGTGTAATAGTAGTAGTAGTAGTAGTAGTAGTTGTAGTTGTAGTTGTAGCTGTAGTTTTTGCTGTAGTTGCAGATGTAGTTTAGTTGAAGTGGCAGTTGTAATAATTGTAGTTCAGGTGTAATAGTAGTAGTAGTAGTAGTAGTAGTTGTAGTTGTAATTTTAGTTGAAGCTGTAGTTGTGGTTGTAGTTGTAGTCGTAGTTGATGAAAATGTAGTTGAAGTTGCAATTGTTACAGTTGTAGTTTAGTAGTAGTAATTGCAGTAGTAGTTGTAGTTGTAGTTGTCGTTGTATTCCTATTAATATTCATCTTCAATTCATCTGCCTTTCATATTCATTTTGATTTTCTTATCCTTATTCAGTTGAATATTCATATCCCTATCCCTTTTCCCATCCATAACCACGTCCTCGTTAGTATCTAACCATATTCATACTCATATTCATTTGAGCCTTACAAAATTGCATTTAACCTTAAAATTAACTCAATTTTCCAAATCTGGCAAATTTAGTGCATAACGGTACTCCATGCAAAATCATTTCAAATCATTTATGAATGCATATAATTATGAAAATTATTTTAACCTCCATTGTTTGAATCTATTTTTGATATGTATAAATCAGGAATTCAATTTTTTATACAACGTTACAGTTTTTTTCGTTACACACACACACACAATCACACACACACTCATACAAATTTAATTTGCTGTGAAATTAATTTTTTGTGCTGAACATACAACCCCACACATACATCTGCACTTACTATACACATTTAATACAATAAAATAGACAAACGGACAGACAATCGTGTATGTGCCATTGTGCATTCAATTGTAAAGAAAAATATATATATATCATAGTCACAGGTAATCGCATGACTGCATTCGAAAACAATTTTATACACCCATTTGAGCATTTCAAATGATTTTATGAACTATTATTTTTTATAATTGTGATTTTTATTTTTATTATTTATTTTTTGTTAGATATATCAATTTTTTTTTTCTTTCGAATTGAATGCACGAGTCATTTTCTCATTTTCAACCAGTTTTCCTTCTGCACATGCATATGCATGTAAATATGTTTGTGTTATATAGATGTATAATGAGATAACTATAGATTTTTTCCAAAGTTTTTATATAACTGCATTTGTATATATGTACATATAAGTAAACAATGACTAATTGCACGCATTTTAAGTTCAATGCCAATGTCAGATTTGCTCGCAGCAGAAACTGAGGTGAATTTAATCGACCGGGGTTGTGCATTCATAAATGTTAGTTTATATAGAGTGTATGTGTACTATATATGTACATGTGATTCATTTGGTGTGCGATTATGTGCCTGTGATATACACGTATATTAAGCGCATTGATTATTAGCCGATATACATATGTATGTATGTAAATAACAGTGTCACTAATGGGAACACGAGCAATATGAATTAGTGATCGATGATGACAGATGACCGCTGACAGCTGGCGCTGATAATGTCACATGGAGTGTTGCCTAGGTAAATTTCAAGAAAGTGAAATCTATACATTCATATAGGTAAGTAAGTATGATGACAATGCCGCACTTTCAACTATCACTCATAAACCGAAGGAAAAAGTAGAGTAAAGAGTAAATAAAGAAATTAAAAATAAAAATTTCAAGAAAAAGTTGTTGCTGACTTTTACTTTAGTTTATTAAATTAAATTTTTTTAAATCATTTAAACTTATTTCTTTATTTTGTTTTGTTGAATTTATTTTACTTGAATGCAAACTAATTTAAATAATTATTATTTTTTAATTTAACTTTATAACAATAAATTTTATGATACTTTTCAATTTAATTTGTTTTTGTATTATTTTCAGCATATTTTATTTCTTATTTTATTTTATACAATTTTTCAAAAATTTATTTTGTTACTTGTATTTTAGTTCTGGGTTATTTGAATATATTTCATTTTATTTTATTTTATTTTTTTTTTGCTTTATTTTACTTTTCTAAATTTTTCTAATTTTAATTTGTTTCATTTCAATTAATTTTATTATGATCCATTTTAAATAATTTAAATTAAATTTTTCTTTGTTGTATAACAAAAATATTCAAAACTGATATCAAAAAATTATTAGTATGAGTTATTATTTATTAGCTTTTTTTTGAGTTTTATTTAACCTTTTTTTTATTTTAATTTTCCCATGTTATTTTTTTTTATTTTATTGTGCTTTATTTTGCTTAATTTTATTTTATTTTATTTTTATTTTTTTACTTTGTTTTATTTTTCGTTTATTTTATTTTACTTCACTTTATTTTATTTTATTTTGTTTTATTTCATTTCATTTCATATCATTTTATTTTATTTTATTTTATTTTATTTTATTTTATTTTATTTTATTTTATTTTATTTTATTTTATTTTATTTTATTTTATTTTATTTTATTTTATTTTATTTTATTTTATTTTATTTTATTTTATTTTATTTTATTTTATTTTATTTTTTTTTTTTTATTTTATTTTAGTTGATTTTATTTTATTTTACTTTATTTTATTTTATTTTATTTTATTTTATTTTATTTTATTTTATTTTATTTTATTTTATTTTATTTTATTTTATTTTATTTTATTTTATTTTATTTTATTTTATTTTATTTTATTTTATTTTATTTTATTTTATTTTATTTTATTTTATTTTATTTTATTTTATTTTATTTTATTTTATTTTATTTTATTTTATTTTATTTTATTTTATTTTATTTTATTTTATTTTATTTTATTTTATTTTATTTTATTTTATTTTATTTTATTTTATTTTATTTTATTTTATTTTATTTTATTTTATTTTATTTTATTTTATTTTATTTTATTTTATTTTATTTTATTTTATTTTATTTTATTTTATTTTATTTTATTTTATTTTATTTTATTTTATTTTATTTTATTTTATTTTATTTTATTTTATTTTATTTTATTTTATTTTATTTTATTTTATTTTATTTTATTTTATTTTATTTTATTTTATTTTATTTTATTTTATTTTATTTTATTTTATTTTATTTTATTTTATTTTATTTTATTTTATTTTATTTTATTTTATTTTATTTTATTTTATTTTATTTTATTTTATTTTATTTTATTTTATTTTATTTTATTTTATTTTATTTTATTTTATTTTATTTTATTTTATTTTATTTTATTTTATTTTATTTTATTTTATTTTATTTTATTTTACAAACATCAAGCCAGCTGAGCTCAGATTACAAGCATCGAAATAGAAGGCAAAATATTATGTTCCAGAGAACAGCTGCCTTAGCACACATTCCTCTAACCTATGTAGACATAACTATTTCTCAGTTTTAAATCATCAAATGTGGCTCTGCATCTAGAAATGCTTTACAGTGTTTCCAGCCTGACAGGCGATTAAGTGCTCTCACTCATGATGGTGGATTTCCTCAAGCTGGTTGAATAAATTTTTAAGTAGAGAAATCCAGAAACTTGACGAAAAGCGTTGATTGTTTTATTTTCGCTCACATTTCTCCTACTGTAATTACCTCGGGTCACTTCCTTACAGTGTGGGCAAGGTAAGATTGTCGAAAATTTTATATATTCTTTTCAATATTAATTTTTGAACTATATGTGTACTACAGGAAAAAATTTTCTAAAACAATTTAGCTCGAATACACCCTCTCTCTCTGTTACCGAATAAATAAAAAAAATAAAGAATTTCTAAGCCAAAGTAAAATTGAAAGTAACAATTTAGTTTACAGACACTAAGGCAACCCTAAGCAAAATCAGTTTCAACCATAAATATAAGTATTTATGCGCCAAAATATCATACAAATTAATTAATAATATTAACGTGACAATGACAATGTTCACAGACTCATACAAAAAGTGTCATACAAACAGACAAAAAGAGTCACAAAGTGATGTTGTTAAAAAACCATAAAATATAAGTGATGTCATCCTAACATAAACACACGAAAACAAGATAAACACAAATAAGACTAAATAAGAAAAAATAAATAAAAAAAAACACTTAAAAAAGCTTTTTAAACAAAATAATCAAGTTGATAGCTATTTAACAAAGCAAATTAAGTGCTGAACGATCAACGATGATTTCAAAAATGTTGACAAGCTGTAATATCCACTAACCCACTGAGTGACTAACTGACTGACTGATTGACTGATTGACTGGCTAGAGCTGAGACTTGTGCTTGTTGCTTGTTGCTTATCTCTGGCACATGCAAAGTGTTTTCTCTTGTTAAAAAAATAAATAATTGCACAAAATTGTTTAATATTTACAGCAAAACAACAAAAAGAAGAGATAACAGCGGTAATAATGCAAATGACAACAACCTTCAATTATCTAGTAGTTTGGGAAGGGAAATCTATTTGTGAATGAACAGCAAAAATTAATAAGGAAAAAAATTTATTTAAAATTAATTTATTTTAATAAAAAAAAAATCGAAACCAAATAAAAATGTGGTAGTTGAAAAAATATCCAATTTATTAAAATATTTTTAAATGAAATAAAGTTTAATTAAATTGATAAAGAAGCTAAAATAAACTAAAAAAAAAATAAAATAAAATAAAAATATAAAACAGAATAAAATAATAAATAAAAAAAAATAAAATGAGGAAATTAAAATGAATGGACTTAAGGTAAATAAAAAATAAATAAATAAAATATATTACAATATATTATATTTAAACTTAATTAAATTAAATTATATGAAATAAAAAAGCTAAGATTAATTAAAAAAATTTAAATAAATTATAAAATTTAATAAAATAAAACAAAACAAAATAGAATTAAATTAAATTAACTTACTTAACTAAATTAAATTATTTTAAAATATATTAAATGACATAAAATTAAATTAAATTAAATTAAATAATATATTGTAATTGCAAAAAAACTTCATTTTAGTAATGGGTAAACACCATGGGGTATTTGCATTACCCATCGGGTGAAGATGTCAGAGAAAATTCAAAAATTTCAAGCACATGTGGGACCTAAATGACTAGAAGTGAGTACTGATTGGGTTACTTGTGTCTGGTAGCAAATTTAATGCAAAAATTTGAGTTAGTAGAAAGTTCTCTTTAGACCATTAAAACTGATAAATAGCCTGGTTCATTGTAATGTGTGGTAGAAGTAGTCACCCTCCTCCATCCAGTGAACTCCCACTGGGTTCTGCTAAACAAAATTCATAGCCTCTAGTCTGAAGAGGCTCAGTTGAAAGAATATTTTTATCCTATTAGTTACCAGAAAGCATATTTGAATTAGGTAAATATTCGTTTATGGATGTGTAATTAATAATGTATGTATGTATGCATGTAATCTTCCCTGCAATCAAGAATCAACATTTGAAATTTATTTCATTGCCCTGCAGCTAACATTTTAGCTCTGAAGCTAATTTATTAACCAAAAAATAATAATAAAAAAATTCAAATGTATATATGTTTGTATGCACATATGTATGTATATCCATCTGCATAACCTATGGCATGTGTCATACATGTGCCACAAAAAAGCAGTTATACTTGATAATCACTTCGTAGATATGATGCATCATGCAATGAATTCTAATTGAAATAATTTTACACACTTACCATACACACATTATGTATGAATGTACATACAAATTCTTAAAGCTCTCGCCTAAAAGAAGTCAACAAGAATTTATTATTACATAATACTACACTCACTTGGCAATGAAGTTGGTAAAACGTAAGTAGCAGCAGAAAGCAGAAAGCAGAAAGTAGAAAAATGGTAAGAAAATAAAATAAACAAAAAACAAAAGAGGGGAAACAGGCAGCGAGTTTGTGGCTTAAGTCTTCTATATCTTCTTACGCTTGCATGGCATAATTATTACTACATGCTCGTATGTCGACAAACAAAGATAGATCCATAAATGCAGATGTTCTGAGCTGAGCCCACTACAACATAACAGTACTTTTTCTCACAGTAGCAAGAACAAGAAAAATAACAAAATCAAATTTTTGTTGTATTTAATTACATACATTGCTTCCTTCACTAGCGCTTACATATACATATTATGAATATTTATGCATTTTTTTTTTAGACTGCGGCCTTCTCATTTATGAAATTCTCTTTTCTGATTTTGGTTTTCTACTCCAAAAAAAAAAAAACAAAAAAAAAAATCATCACAATTAGCACATATAACTGAAAAATTCTTCGACTTATTAGCAAGTCAAAATATAGGAATTCCATTGAAATTCATTATTTACCTTTGCATGAAAACTCGGCCAACGCTTTCCCAGCACTTTTATGGTAATGAAATTAATTAAAGTTTTTTTTCGAATTTCTTTTCATTAAATTTTGTTACAGAATTTTTTATTAACTAAAAATTTTGTAGACAAGAATTAATTGTTAAATATTTTTATATGCTGCATATTTGGACGCAAAATAAATGTCAAAAAACTTCAGTTCTCCTCTCGAACAAGCGCCTATGATCGCTCTTTATAAAAAGAGTTTAATCAGTTTTAATTTTTTTTTTAATTTTTTTACAATGAAACCATATTTTCGAGTCAACTTCAAATCGTGAATAATAGAGAAGTTAAATGTTTAAACTGATTTTCGAATTTCTTGCGGCAAATAATTTTTTTTATTAAAAAAATATCTCAATAGAAAATAGAAAGAGTAAAAAAAATAAAATGCAGAGATTTTCGAAGAGAAAAAAAATTCAAAACAATAAAAATTTATAAACAAAATATTTTTTTTTTTTTCATTTTCTTGCTCAGTACAGTCTATATATCTTTAAAAAAACACACGGTGTTCCCATTAAAAAAGCCATCTAACTACAACTGCGCAGCCTTCTTAGACTCCTACATTTAGAAACTTAATAACAACTTTACCTTAATCAAATTTAGGCAAAATATCAAAGTTATTCCTGGTTGAAGTTATTATGGTTGATATAATGTGTGGTTGATCGTAACTCTTTCGATATAGAGAAGAGGAAGATACTGAATTGTGTAAGTACGAAAAACTTGAAGAAAATTCTGTAAAGTGTCAAGACCGGAGCTTCTTCCTATGGGAACAAGACAGACGTTGTGAGGAATGACGTTCTGAGTATATTGAGTGTATGGGGCACAATTTCAGCCCACTTAACTGCAGCGAAAGTTGAAACAACCGAAGCTGGCGTGCCCGAAACTCCAACCCATGATTTTGATATAGACGGTTCGTCATCCCTCGCAAAAGACGTTTTAATACCCGACCATGGCGAAGCTCGAACAGCGATTGCCCGATGAGAGTATAACAATTACCTCAAACCTATTTCAAAATAGATTTAATAATTTTTTCTCTACAGAACAAAGTATCAAGTTTCAGAGCTATCTCTAATCCATACATAAATAGAAACCAGAAACAAATTTGAAAAAAATATATATGGTATATGTAATTCCTGTTCTTGACAAAAACGAAATTACTTTTATAAGTGAAAGTATTCTCCCTCCAACAAATGCTAATCACACAAATATATTCAATTCCATTTCACACTACTAAACTTAATTTTTATTTCAAACACATCTATAAGTACAAATATTTGGTTTCGCTTTTTTTTTTCCTGCCGTATGCATGCTATATACACTCAACAGTATTCGCAGATTCGCTTAATGAATTCAATAATAGATTTATATCAGAAATGTTTGTAAAAATGAAAACATGAAAAAAGATATGTATGTATGTATGTACAGGTGTGTTAGCACTAGAAATGGGGAAACTCGTTCGCGAGAAATGCGAATAGCTAAAATAAAAAATAAATATAAAATAAATTAAAAGCAACAAGAACAACATTGCACACAATCCAGCCAACAAGCAATCCAAAAGCGAACGTAGTGGTCAAAGCAACCACGCAAACTGAGCGTTAATCAACAACATTCCAAAAATACATATTTACATACATTTTTATTTAACTTTTACGTTAGACATTGTGTTTGTGTGGGTAATATGTACTGGTGTGTTTTGTTAGCACGCAAGGCGCAAATATGATCACTTTGGTTGACTGAGCGTATATAAAGTAAATGAAAAAAATATAAAATAAATGTATTTTAATATTGAAAAATATTACCACATCAAAGAAATGCAAAAAATATTTATGTATGAGCTCCATACAAAAAATTGGTTTTTTTTAACTTCTATAAAATAATTAAATAAAAAAGTTCAAAAATAAAAAAATATATAAAATAAAATAATGTATATAACAAAATATAACACAAAATAAAATAAAATAAATTAAATTAAATTAAATTAATTAAATTAAATTAAAATAAATGAAATAATATAAAATAAAAAAAAAATTCAATGAAATAAAGAAAATAAAAATAAAATATATTAATATAAAATGAAATTAAATTAAATAAATTATATAAAATAAAACAAAATAAAACCAAATAAAATAAAATAAAATAAAATAAAATAAAATAAAAAAAAAATAAAAAAAAATAAAATAAAATAAAATAAAATAAAAAAAATAAAATAAAATAAAATAAAATAAAATAAAATAAAATAAAATAAAATAAAATAAAATAAAATAAAATAAAGCAAAATAAAACAAAATAAAATAAAATAAAATTAATTAAAATAAAACAATATAAAACAAAATAAATAAAATAAAATTAATTAAAATAAAATGATATAAAATAAAATAAAATAAAAAATAAAATAAAATAAAAAAAAATAAAATAAAATAAAATAAAATAAAATAAAATAAAATAAAATAAAATAAAATAAAATAAAATAAAATAAAATAAAATAAAATAAAATAAAATACAATAAAAAAATTTATAAATTAAAGAAATAAAAGTGAACTAAATTGCATAAAGTAAGTTCAAATAAATAAAATAAAATAAAAATAAACTAAATTATAATCAAAAATGAACTACATAAAAAAATAAATTATAGAAATAAAATGAAATTAATTATATTAAATAAAATAAAATAAAATAAAATGAAATAAAAAAATAATATTAAAATGAAATAAATAAAATAAAATAAAGTAAAATAAAATACAATAAAATAAAATGAAACCAAATTAAATAAAACAAAAAAAAAGTAAAATAAAATAATATAAAAAATAATAAAAAAAAAAAATAAGAAATAAAATAAAATAAATATAAACTAAATTACGTTTAGTTAAATTATATAAAAAAATAAATAAAATAAAATTGAACTAAATTAAAATAAATTATAAAAACTAAATTAGAGTAAAATAAAATTAAATGAAATAAAATAAAAATAAAGTAAAAAAAAATAAATTAATAAAATAAATAAATTAAAATATAATATATTTAGTTTAAATAAAATAAATTAAAATACATTAAAGTAAATTATATTAAAATAAAATACAGTATAAGAAATGTGGATGAGTCTTATATTTTGAGCTCCAAAAATTTTTTCTTTCCTTTAATTTTTTTTTTATAAAATTTGTAACGTAATGTTCTTTTTAAATTTATTTGTTTGGAATCACCAAAAAAATTACATTTATTGTTTCATTTATATATGTATGTATATTTATTAACTCACTATATTTGTTCACACAAAAGTAGCGAAAATTTAACGCTTTACGCGTTGAAAAATCAAACCAGATTTGGTTATCTGCTTTGACGTTTTCAAACGCCAGCAACAACAACAATAACTCCCACGCCAACGACAAACGAAAATATTTTGTACTTTTTTTTTGCACATTGGTTGGCAAATCAACGATAAATCGTTGGTGGATATTTCAGAATGTGTATATACCTGTATATA
>JAWMAG010000001.1:9220000-9237500 GCA_037013455.1 Ceratitis rosa | reverse complement strand
AAAAACAAACAAATTAAAAAAGAATCCAAATAATCATCAAAAGAGTCTCAAGTGAATTGCCATCTGTACATACATACATACATATTTACCGTTGAGTCATTGAGTGCGTGTGTACGCGGCCCAACTTGTGGCAAGTGCCATACAAATATACAAATGAGCAGCATTAATACAAAAGTGGGCTGGCGCGGCAAGACAACTAACTGTCTGTCGACTATAAGTAATGAATGGCAGGCAACGGGCAAGCACTTGTGCGAGAGTGTAATAGAGTTACGTAGAAGAAGAGCAGCGAGGGGTAGGAATTAACAAAGTGAACAAATAACTCGGGAGATTGTGAACTGTTTTTTAAGAATACTAAGCAATAGAGAGAGAGAGAGAAAAAAAATATAAAAAATAAACTTAAAAAAATAAATTAAATTAAATTCAACTAAAAATTAAAATAATGTCACTAAAAGCAAATTTGGTTTAATTTTATTAACTATCTATGCACATACACGTACACACACGTGTGCTTAAATTAACTGGATTGTTATTAATCTTTATAAAATCAAAAAAAAAAAACTATTTGACGTAATTTTTCTGCCTCTATATATAAAAATTTTAATTTTTTTTGCCTTATATATTATATTTTTTTCCACAAGCATTAAGCCCATTTAAGCCAAATTCAGTTATCGTAATAAATATATATTACATAAATTACACACCACTATTTTTGTTTTATTTTTTTGTATATGTTAATTAAATTTTTTTTTTGTTTTTTTGTTTTTTTTTTTTTTGCCTAAGAAATTCAATAGCACTGCCTGCGCTGTTACACCTGTGGCGAGCTTCAGACACGATCGGCAACTGCTTTTCGGTTTTGCACTTTATACATTTCAAAGTACTCGCTAGTAAGTTGAGCTTTGCTCTAAGCTTTCAACGTTTCAATGATTGTCTTTGTTTACTTAAGAGTTGTTTTTTGAAATATTTCCAAGTGCAAGTTGCAATGTGTTCAAAAAAGCTCATTGGAAGTTTGTGACGTCATTGTTGTTTACGCTTTACACTTGTTGAAGTTGTGAGTTTGTATTTCAGTTCTCTTTATACGTAAAGGCCGGTAGCTGACTTGGACATCAAGGTGGAAATGGGCCCCATCAGTCAAGTTGACATTTCGACGAAATTTTCATAGTGAATTTTAATAATTTCAGTTTGTCTTTGAAGCGTGTATCGTCACATTTTTATTGTTGGCGGAGGGTTTTTTGTCAAATGTCAAAAAAATACAGTTTCAAAAGTGATCTCTACCGAAATACCTAATAGACCATTCAAAATAACACCTCTCACCGCAGATCCCGGTGAATGAATGTCTCGCCAACATATCAGAGAATTCCACTTACGCTCCGACTTAAGAGAAGGACGACGCGACCAAGAATACATTTATGAGTGCCTGAAACTTATAAGAAAATTCATCAAGCTACTTGGCTGTCCCCAGAACGGAAAGCTCAAAATTAGCTCGATCAACTTGTGATAGATGAGCCACATGTGCCCAGTGATCTTGACGTTCGTATGATCTGAGGACCCGGAATTGTCTCGGACAACTATTTCGTTACAGTAAAAATGCTCACCCGCCTCTGTGCAGCAAAGAACGCGCGTCAGCAAACACAAGGAAGGTTCGACGTCGAAAAGCTGCAGCAACAGCAAAAAAACGAATGGTTTTCTACTCGACTTATACTACTGCTCTCTGAGACCACTCACTAGCAACTCGGTCTAAAAATATCTGTAACGATGAGGATTACCCTGCCACAGTGAAGAGAAAACAAATTGTCTACCTCGCAACAGAAAATGCTTGGGCAGAAAAAAATAGGTAGGAATGTGTGAGTTTGAACAGCTGGAGAAGCTGACAAATAAGTGGCATAAAGAAAGTTTCAAGATTGTAGAAAACTCTTGTAGATCCCATAGACAGGATCTATTTATATGGAATTTATTTAAGAAACACTTCTCCAGCCTGCTGAATGGTTATGAAAATGGAACACCAGGAGATGGCGAGCCCGATTCTCCAATCGATGACCATGAAACAGATGTTTCAATCCCCGAATATCCAGAAGTTTGAATAACAATCAGCCGCTTGAGAAACTGCAAAGCAGCGCGGTCGACGCATTACCAACCAAGCTATTCGAATAAGATGGCGAAGAACTGCCAAGTATTGCCGGATGAAAGCATGCCGGATGTTCCAACCATCTAAATGTGTTCTGCACAATCCACACAAAGGAAAATCCCACAGCCTCCTTAATATCGCAAATAAGGTTCTATCGGGCGTATTGTGCGAAAGACTGAAGTCCACCGTCAACAGACTGATTGGACCTTATCAGTGTGGCTTTTGACCTGGTAAATCAACCAGCCTTCGCCAGCATGAAAAGTGGCTGCCATTTCTTCGCTATTCTTGGTCTTAATGCTGAACTCTAGATAGACGACCTTCAAGTTATGACTGCCAACAGTGACGTGGGAGTCAAGACAAAATATAATTCCCCTATAATATATACATATTCCCTGAATAATCTCATATGTCTTAAAATATGTTAGAATATAATTTTTGGTTTGATATAAAAATCGTTGTTATGCCATTATTAATTCATTTTTAATTTAGTCCCAAGTGGTGGAAAAGGTTTTTTTCTAAATAAAAACTACAATAAAAATTTAAATAAACATTTTTAGTACTTACCAATTTTGCGATGTTGACGGCTCATTAAAAGAAAATCTTTTCAATGAAATTTTTTTCATCGTCAAAACTAAAAATAAACGAAACAAAAAATATGCAAATTAGGAGGACAAGAATAAAAAATAAAAAAAATTTGAAATCTAAAAAAAATATTTTTATATATATTCCACATTAAACCATGTGTACTGAACATTAAATAAATAAGGGCATTAAAATTAAATTAAAAACAAATATAAACATCCAAAAAATTGGTAGCAGTAAAATATATTATTTTTTTCCCAAATAACATTAAAAAATATTTAGAATAAACAAATAAAGTTAACAAATTTAACCTGAAAAGTCTTCAAAGGTCATAAGACGATAACAGTAGTGACACAGAAGGGAAGCTGTATTTTCAATATATATAAATAATTCTTGCATAAATTCCTTTATACCAAAAATTAAATGAAATTATTTTGTTTTTATAATTGTTTTTTTTTTTATAAATTTATGAGCCCCGTAATTTAAAAAAAGGATATTTCATATTGAAAAAAATTATAAGAGATTTTTTGCACAAAAATCGATTCCTTTTCGTAAATTTCTTCATAAAATACAGTATATGGAACTTAAATAGTTATCATAGTGTCAAAAATATAAGAAAAAAAAAATATTTTTTTATTAAACAAATTTCTGTAAAAATTATTTTCTTTGTATCAGCATTTTCTCGTTACACTTCTGTGGCAGGCTCGCTAGTTTTATACAATATTTCTATGATCTTTGCTTTAAATATTTTTTTGGTAGTTATTTATTTTTCCAACCTGTCTTAAATTGGCTAAATAAAACACCGTTAAATTTTAAGAATTATTAAATATTTACTTTTATTAAATTTCATTTTTATTTAGTTTACACGTTTCACTGGTTTTTTGAATTTTTTTTGTTTTCTATATATACTTAAATGTCTTACATTTACACTCTCAAGTAGTTTTTAATCTTTTTTTGTAATAATTTTTATATTTGTTGCTAAGAATTACACTGTATTTCATAGAAATTACAATGAATAATCTTTTTTAAATTTTTCTTTTCATTTCTCACTATAACAGTATTTTAAGCTTTCAATAAATCTTCAAACCTTGCAAAGTAAATTTTTGATTTAAAACTGGAAAAAATATAAGCGACAGTTGTAAATAATTCAATTAATTTGTTTCAAAATATTTAAAATTGTTTAATTTTATTTTTAATAAGGAAAGTTAATTTTTTTGTTGCGAAAAACTGCATTATATTTATTAAATAATATTAATTTTATTAAAAAATATTTTTTTATTGAAATAATTTTTTATTCTCTTTAAAATTTTTCTAACTATAGAAAAGCTTATATATTTACTTAAAAAAATTAAATGTATTTACAAAAGACTTAAATATTCAATTTCATATATATATTTATGTATATATGTATTTCATAAGTAATGCCAGTTTTTAAATAAAAAACTACAGTTAACAAGCAAATTTTAAAAAAGCTACCAACAAACAACAGAGAATTTATTTAAATTGCAAACTTTAACAAAACTTGAAATTTACTTATAAAAATTACTATAAGCATATTTCACTTAAATTTTTTAATTATTATTCTAATAAATTTTTTTTTTTGAAATCTAGGGCAAATAATTCGAAATCTTACTCTACACGGATTTAAAACTTTTGTTAAAGAGAGATCTATATTAAACGCAGAAGAAGAACAAAATGTCAACCTTCTGAGTATGGCTTTTAAATATAAATAAGACAAAAAAAATAAAAAAATACATAAAACATATTAAAAAATATTCAAATAAAAAAATATAAAATAAAATATGATCAAACATATATACTAAAATTATTCATATATATACATATATATTATATAAAGAATGTAAAATTTATAAGAAATAAAATAATCGAATTTGAAATTAAATAAATCATAAAAAATAAATAAATTATAAGAAAGAAATTTATATTTCAACAAAGTGAAAAAAAACTAAATGAAATCAAATGAAAAAAATAGAAACCAACTAAACTAAAATAAAATACCATAAATAAAATTTAATTAAGTCGAAAACAACAAGATTAAAAAAAATAAAGCAAAGTAAAATAAAATAAAATAAAATAAAATAAAATAAAATAAAATAAAATAAAATAAAAAAAATAAAATAAAATAAAATAAAATAAAATAAAATAAAATAAAATAAAATAAAATAAAATAAAATAAAATAAATTAAAATAAAATAAAATAAAATAAAATAAAATAAAATAAAATAAAATAAAATAAAATAAAATAAAATAAAATATAATAAAATTAAATTAAATTAAATTAAATTAAATTAAATTAAATTAAATTAAATTAAATTAAATTAAATAAAATAAAATAAAATAAAATAAAATAAAATAAAATAAAATAAAATAAAATAAAATAAAATAAAATAAAATAAAATAAAATAAAATAAAATAAAATAAAATAAAATAAAATAAAATAAAATAAAATAAAATAAAATAAAATAAAATAAAATAAAATAAAATAAAATAAAATAAAATAAAATAAAATAAAATAAAATAAAATAAATTAAAATAAAATAAAATGGAATAAAATAAAATAAAATAAAATAAAATAAAATAAAATAAAATAAAATAAAATAAAATAAAATAAAATAAAATAAAATAAAATAAAATAAAATAAAATAGTATTAAAAATTAAAAAATATTGAATGAAACAAAAAATTAAAAAAATAAAATGAAACAAAATGAAATAAAAAAAGGAAATAAACTAAAATATAATAATATGAAATAAAATAAAGTTAATGATAAAAGTAAAATAAAATAAACTTGAGTAAAATAAAAACTTTAAATAGAATAAAATGAATACAGTATATGATATAAACGAAAAAAAAAATAAAACCTAATTAAAACAAAGAAACTGAAATAAAATGAAATAAAAATAAAGAAAATAAAATAAGCTTATATATAATATAAAATTACATAAGATACAGTGTGTTTAAAATATTAATTTTTTTCCTTTTTAATAAAGTAATTTTTAAAAGTAATAAATTAATTAAATAATAAGAATTAAGTAAAATTATTTAAAATAAAATAAAATACAAAAGAGTAAAACGAAGCTTTATATAGTAAAATGAATTAAAATCAGACAGTAACAAAAAAAAATATAATTAAAAAATTAAATTATTAGAATTATAAATATATTTTTTAATTTTATTTTTTGGAAATGTATAAAAAAAATTTATTAAAAATAATATTGTAAAAAAATAAATAAAATTCAAATTAAAAAAATAGATATTAAACAAACAAAATTAAAATAAAATTATAGAAAATGAAGTTATAAAGTAGCAGTTTTTTTTTTCAAATTTAATAGAATTTGTTGCAAAACAAATATTTTATTGTGCCACTATTTTTTTGCCACTTTTTCTGCTCTTTACATTTTTTTGCAAATTTGTATGGTTAATAATTTTTATATTAAATCAAATTCTAATTACTCTCGTTTCGCTTGATTTTTAGCTGCTACTTAATGTCTAATAAATTTTTCATTTTTGTTTCATTTTTAATTTCTTTTTTAAATAATTTGAATTAATTTATCTTCCACTAGTTTTGCTTACGCATTCCTTGTTTGGTAGTTCATTATTTGTTTTTTGTTCTCTTCTTCTTTTTTGTTTATTTAATTTCTTTTACCTATTTCGAAAGTTTTCGTAAATTTTTTTGTGATTTTTATTTAGATTTTTGTTATTATTTTAAATTTGCTGCACTAAATTTTTTTTATTGTTTGCGACACTTTTAAAATTTTGTTTTTTTTTTTAATTTCATACATACATATGTTACATACAATTACAACAAAATGACGACAAAATTCGACTGACTCACATTAGCAGCGGCTGCTGTAACTTGATACATTGTTTTTGTTTTTGTTTGTTTTTTTTTGTTTTGTGTTTGTATAAATTTATACACAGTTAAATGTACTTAATTAGATTTTGTATTTTACCATCGTTTATATACAAATGTTTAATAATTTTTTTTTATTTATTATCATTATTTTTATTTATTTATGTAGTTTGTAGATATTTCATTGGATTTTTTTGTTATAAATATGTTTGTAATTTTTTTAAAACTACATGAGATTTTTATTTTTTAAGTTTTAAGAATTTTTGACTATAATAAATTACTTTTTTACTATTTTGCTTAAATTACTTTCCATTTAATTCTCTTTTGCTGCTAGTTTTCCTTTGGTTATAACTAAATTTGATACTAACAAATGTGAAATTTTTTAGTTTTTTATTTTATTATTAGTTTTTTTCGATTTTCCACTATAAAGTTGTTTTGAATTTATGTGTTTTTTGTTTTTTTTTGGCTTCTTAATATTTTGTTTTTTAATTTTAATTTTTTCTTTTACTCATTTGTTTGGCAGTTCTTTTCCAATAGTACAAATTGTTAATTAATTAATTTTAATTAATTATTTTTTCATGTATTTGTTCGTAATTGTTTAATAGCTAATTAGTTTTAAATAGTTTTATTTATTTGTTTAAAGTAAATCGTTTCCAATATACACATGACATGACAATTATCATTTTTTTTATTAATTATTTCTATTAAATAGTAATTATGAAATCTTCGTTTGATGATAAATATACGTGTATGTGTTTGCGTATTTGAATGAATGTAAGTGAATGTGAACTCCAAATATTTATTTTTTTATTAATTTATTAATTTAAACCTTTTCCACCATTTATTACCTCAAACTAACAATTAATATCAATGAATTTTTCTTATCATATCTAAACACTATACAAACATATATGCTTACATATGCATATGTATGAGACCTAAGTTAATTAATATTTTATAATTTTTACTAGTCACTTAACTACTTGCTTTATACGTCTTTTATGAATCATTATATGTATTTGAATTACAAATATATACATACACACTCCGGCGCATGTATACAACTTATGTATTTTTCGCTCAAAAATTTCCTTGTACTTTCTTATATACATACTTATGTATATAGGTATGCTAGTGCGTATGTTTATGTGTATTGAAGAGCAAAAATTGTGTTCCTCCAATTAGAAAAGAATCTAAGATGTTTATATGTATATATTTACAATAATTTTTGAATGATTAGCTATTATTTACAGTGATTATGGAAATTTCAAATGTTCTTCACTAGTCGTTTAAATTTTTGTATGTGTGTGTGTGTGTGGGTGTGTAGTGTTGTTATATGTACATATATTCCTCAACCGCTCTTATTGATCACTTCGATCACCAATGAGATAACTGTTTCTTATGGCAGTGTCAGATCGCATTCGGAAAAGTATTCGAAAGACTTAACAACATAGGAGACTAAGCCAATTGTTTGAAAAAAAATTTTTTTAATTTTATTTAAAAAATATCAATGAAAAAAAATTTCGAGAATGCAACTTTGGAAATACAACTTCGAAAACTCCATTTCGAAAATTCATCTTCGAAAATGCGTCTTCGAAAATGCAACTTCAAAATTCAATTTCGAAAATGCAACTTCGAAAATTCTATTTCAAAAAAGTAACTTCGAAAATTCAATTTCGAAAATGTTACTTCGAAATTTCTATTTCGAAAATGTTACTTCGAAAATTCAATTTCGAAAATGCAACTTCGGAAGAAAAATCAATTTTTAGAGATTTTTTACAACAACTTCATCATATAACCAGTTAGTCCCACTCAAGCAAGCCTATTGGCTTTATGTGGAGGTGACTTCAAAACGGTTATCTGCGAAAGTTTTGAAGAGAGTTCGATATTGTGTTTGAATTTTATCACTCAAAACGAATATTTCGACAACGATTAATCACCTGAAATTTTACGAACATGAGCTTTCAAGCTTTTGCGAGCTTTTTGAACAAAACCACTTTATTTTATTGCCTTTTTCTCCTGTGTATTTTTTTGTATAAGAAAAATATTTTAATCATTTACATCAAAAAAATAAATTATTTAAACAAAAAAATTAAAATTTTTATTTAGAGGCATGTGGATAATTTTAAATAAAAATTTGTAAAAAATTTGAATTAATTAAAAAAATAATAATAATTTGTCATTCAATCGAAATGTATGAATAAATTCTTGTGCGTTTGTGTAAAAACTGTATAAGTATGAATTGCGACCCTTTGAACGCTACATAATGTAGTTATATAAAAAATCTATATGACCACTACTGCAGTTGTATGCATATAAAACACACAATTGGTATTTATATATCAATATCTTAAATTTGCTACTATCAAGCTAAATCAAATCCCTCGAATACATACATATGTAATACCTACAAAATACGAGTATACCAACCAACAAATGCATATTTTCCAACATCTGCCACACCTCAAAAGCTTATACCAAAATTAAACTCTAATCTCTTTCCACAAGAAATCCTCAAATCGATGAATACTTGGCTGCCCGATCAGCGTGCCGATCTCGTGCCGCTTTAGCCGCATCCGATGTCGAAGCGTGTGGCCTACAACTGCCAGCGGCATCATTACCGTCATCGTCATTGGCAGCGCCAACACCACGACGACCACCACCAACGATGCGTGTGGTGGTCTCGGCTTCTGCTTCAGAGTTAATTAAAATGTCATGCTCATGCTCATCAAGCCTGCCAACACTGTCAAGCGCTTCTTCTTCACCATCATCATCATCATCATCATCATCGCCATCATCATCATCATCGCCATCTTCAGCGCTATCCACTTGCATGCTGGGCCTTTGATGACGTTGTGTTGGTGGCGTTTGTGTTGCCATATTCAGATAACGGGACCATGTACTCGTATATTTTGCCGAATCCGGCTCGGTTGTTGCCAATGTTGTGGATATTTTTGAGTCAGTGCGAATTTCCATTATTGATGTTACGGTTGTTGTTATCGCTGCACCTGTTTTTGTTGTTGTTATTAATAATATGGGTTTTTAGGGGTTTTGCGGGGGTGGGGAGTTAAGTGTTATTGTATTATTAAGAGAGTTTTGACATTAAAAACTAAAAACGAGAGTTTGGTGATGACTTTTATTGTATTAAAACAAAAAAAAACAAAAAAAAAAACAGTGCGTGTGAAAAGTAAATATTCAGTTAACATTGAGATAGTTTTTTTGGTGAAAAAAATGCAATGGACTTTCCTCAGCATAAAGAAGTAGAAATAATTCTTTAAAATTAATTATATCGAAATTAAAATTTATGATTAAATTATAAATTGAAAACAAAAAGTAGTTTCGCAAGACACCTTCTGCCTCTAGTTTTTATTGGATCAGTATTGTTCAATCCAGGCTATCTTAAAAGGAACTTTACACCTACTCAACTAGTGAAAAAACTGTACACATATAACATTACAAGCATCGCAATCCTTTTCCAACAAATGGAGAGACCTTCAGCGGCCTCCGATAGACGGATGGATTCATATGAGGAGCTCTTCATGAGAAATACGTCTCGAAATATTTGTCATTTAAATAATTAGCGCTCTAAAACCGTTGAAGCCACCTTCGGCCGAAATTCTCCTCCACTAATTGGTGGCATGCGCCTTGATGTTTTTCCAGCATACAGTTTATTCTAAGCAGCCTCCGATCGGCTACTGGATTTTTATGAATAAATTTTCTATAATTTTGGTGTTGGTCGAACCAGGTCTCGAACTTTGGTCTTCGAAATAGCATTACCAAATTCTAATGTATACTAAAGAGAAGGGATCTTAATATTTTTGTAAAGTGAAATTAACTCAGAACGCATACACAACAGAGAGCGAAATATACGAGGGATATCTTTGCTTGTTTTCAGCCGACTCAGTTTCAGACTTATGGGATCTACACAGAAGGGTTATATTTAAAAATCAAAACTAGCGCATTTTGGGTCTCAAACTCCCTATTCAATGAAGGTAATTTGTGTTGAACTTTTCTCACTTGCACTCCACTTAAAAAAGAGTGAAAAAGAACTGGCTATCAGTTTATGGTACAACAGATCTCACGTAAGGTAATCCGATGACGACTGCAGCCTGTGAATGTTACTTAAATCCATAAGAAGGAAGCGACCGCAACTTACTAAGATTCAAATAAGGGTATCATATGAAAATCTAAAGCTTATCATTAAATGAGATATCGTAGACTATTACGCAGGGTTGATCTAGTTAATCAGATCATGTCATCCGGCTAGACAGTCTTATGAACCTTACTGCAGTATTCGCTATGGAGAAAGAGAAATATTTTCGGGAAGAAATTGCGTTTCAAAGGGAAGAGAATTTGTTCAAACAAACAACGTTCTTATGTTTATATCTAACTATTATAATATCTACATGTTTCCATGCCAAAGAAAATCTACTACTTCGTTCATTGTTTCAATCTTTTTGCGATCGATTTACTAATTTTTAATTAGAATACTACTAATTTGATGTTCGATAACCTATGAATTGTCAATACTCTAATTAAACATCAGCTTCGTACTAGTTAAATACCAGTTTTTTTATGTAAGTTGAATTCCTGATGTACAGAAAACAAATTGTCCAGAGTGGCATCATAAGGCGTGATGTTAATGAATGACTTTGGCACCTTCTACCTATTCGGATGTCTTGGCGGAGAGATTTGTTCGACTCGGTGGAGGAAAACCGTTGTACAAGCTGACAGAAGATAGCGAAGACATAAGGTATACATAAAAATGAGTTTGATACGAGAAAATCAAATGAAAAGGCCGGTGACCCTCTATAAGGGGCTTTGAGTCCTGAATTGACGGCAAACAAGGATCTGCTGAGTGTATGGTGCGATTGGAAAGGAATTGTTTACACTGATCTGCTATAAACTGCCAAAACGAACTATTCTGAGCTCTCATGTCAACAATTAACCAGTTTACAACAAGCTCCTCAAAAGAAAAGCGGAACGAATCGGACATTAAAAAAGGTTTTGTGTGTCATCATTATCATGACGGACAACTCACATCTTAGATGGTCACGCAGAAATTTTTAGAGCTTGACTGGGTTCTTTTGCTACAGTCCGGACCTTGCACCATTTGGCATTAGTTTTTTTTCGAGTTCTGCAAAACTCACCTGTTGTTTAAAATCTGGCCGACTGAATAGCCATTGAAACTCATTTGGCTTAGAACTTTCCCGGTAAACCACAGAAGTTCTAGACTGGGGGAATTATGAAACCATTGCAAAAGAGGCGAAATGACATAAATAATACAAAGTCAATATTTACTTAATTAAAGCAACTTTTCAATAAAGAAACATTTTGTTCAAAAATATACCAAAACCTAACGAAACTTAATTAATTATCCATATATAAGGTCTAGGAAAAAGTAATCCATAATTTTTTCAGTTACCATATTTAGAACTAACCGATTTATGTGAAATGTACCACGTTTTGCTCAATAACTTTTTGCTATTTTGAAGGTAATATCATATTATCCCTCTCACTGGCAAAAACTTGGGGCAATCGATTTTCATAGACTTCCCTTGAGCTCAATTCTTCACTAGTCCAATCATTCGCCATAGACAGAAACAGATGGTAAATACTTGGGGTTAGCCAGGAAACATACCACCTCCCAACCTAGCTCTCATAGCTTCTGGCGAGTCGCTATTGATGTGTGTGTAGTCTGGTGTTGACCTGACGAAAAACATTTACCCCTCTGTTGGTAAAAGCTAGCAACTTCTAGGCAATTGCTTCCTTTCTAAGGTCTAATTGCAGACCGTACAGGTCTGACTCAAGATTTAAATTGTTCACTTTTCAACTAGCTTTTCCGACTTTATCGTGGAAAAGTTGTAAAATATAGAGACCTCTCTCTTTGCCACGTTAATCTTCGAGAAGCGCTCAAACTGCACTTAGATAAATGATTAATATTATCCATTATCACCTTTAGAACAAAATATCAGCTTTCTCAAGTCATCTAACGTAATGAAATCACACTTATAGAACTCAAGCTACAGATCACTAAAACCACCCATTGTGAAAAATAATGGATTACTTTTTACTACACCTAATACATGAAGAAATTAAAATAGAAATTTTCAATTTTGATTGGTTTCACTAAAGAGTAAAATAAAATATTTAAAAATAATATGATTTTGACCTAACAGCCACTGATAATAGAAGTATCAGCCATTGAACACATGAATCACATACGAGAATTTAGCAAAAAGTGTGAAAACATTCATATGCTTGTTTTTATGTATATAGGTATGTACGAATATTTCCCGATTGTTATGGTAACCATTCAAATTTGGAACAAAATGACAGTGACGCAGATGGCAGCGATGACGTTTTTGTAAACATTTGACATTCATAGGCACCGTTGACAAGGAACGAGAGTGATGGTAATGACGATGATAATGATGGTGCTGATGATGATGATGATGATGATATGCTGA
This sequence comes from Ceratitis rosa, assembly GCA_037013455.1. Taxonomy (NCBI): domain Eukaryota; kingdom Metazoa; phylum Arthropoda; class Insecta; order Diptera; family Tephritidae; genus Ceratitis; species Ceratitis rosa. The sequence continues at coordinate 9,224,453 of JAWMAG010000001.1, read as the reverse complement.
CGGTTATGGTGATGACACTGCTGATGCTTATGACTGACAATGGCGGCGGCAATGCAATCAGAAATGAAAACATTGTTGCAAGCGGAAATTGAAAATGTTTTGCCGAATAGATAGAAATTTTATTTGTAATTTTTGTACATCCACAGCGGACTAATGAAAGGAATTTTATGTTAACATTGAATTGTTGTTGTTGTGTAGACAATTATGTACATATGTATTTATGTGAGAGTAAAATAACCAATTTTTAAGTGTTTTCACATGTCAATTGGAAACTTGTGTGTATATATAGCCAATTTTTGTAATAATTTTTGTTTTATTTTGTTGTATTTTAGTGTTGGACAGACATGCGTTGGATCGTTATGCACACGCACACACACACACATACACATTGAGAGATGAGCATAGTATATGTGTTTGAAAATGTCCAGGCTCATATAAAAGTATTCAAATGTGTGCGCTGATGATTGACATATGCGATGTGTTGTTGTGGTTGCTGTTGATATTGCTGCCGATAACCAGCAACAGCATAATGGTGTAGTAGTTGCGGTGTGAGCGTTTATTTAATTGTGTTTGTGTACATAAAGAGTATAGTGCCAATAGTAGTAGTAGTTGTAGTAGTGGTAGTAGTGGTAGTTCTTGTATACAACGATAATGTCAACGACAATTTCAACATTTAACGACAACAACATCAACAACAATGCGAGTCATGTAATACATGATATGTACATCATACCGATCGGCTGATGGGGCAGCTCGCTCCCGTGTTATATGATACTCTCACGATTCCGCTCCATCTCTTCGGTCTCATTCTCTGGATCCAGGCTGGATGTCGATGAGACGCCACATATTTGCATTTCAATTTCCGCTAAGCGATTCTCCAAATCCCATTGTTGTTGTGATAGTTTCGTATTGAGCGCTTGATTTTCCGATTCAACTGTATGCAGGCGCTCACGTAAACGTTTGATTTCATCTTCTAAGGCTTCATGTGAACCGAGTAATGGTGTTGTGCCACCACCACCGATGCCACCACTGGCAACGGATAGACCGCCACCGTAGCATTCTAAATGCGAGCTGGAATCGCAGATATGTCCTGGGTAATGCGTGAGGTGAATTATATATTTTTTTTTTTAGATGGGAGAAGTGAAGATAGAAAGAGAGTGTTGGTCAAGTATAAGATATATGAAGTTAACTGTTACTGATACTTGTTAGATAAGCATACATATATGTAAAATAGTTGAAATCTAACTCAGCAGAAAATAAAGAAATTGCTTGGAAATAGTTTTTGTTTTTTCTTTCTAAAACTGAAATAATATCGCCATTGAAATGAGTTCAAAATATAAAAAAATCATTAATAAATCCTTACTTTATGTAAATACAATTTTCTTATTTTTCTTATATTATTCATGACATTTTCAAATAATTTGCTAATTAACTCTTATATTTCACTTCACTTCATTTTATTTAAATTAACTTTATTTTATTTATAATGCATTTAAAATTTTTAATATCCCCTTTGGTTCACTTTGTCATTTAATTTAATTTTATTTTGTTTAATTTTATTTTAGTATTATTTATTTTTTTATATTAATTTATTTCACGTTATTTTTTGATTTTTATTTAATTTTAGAGAATTTTAAATTTTTTTTAAATTTAATTCTTTTTATATTTTGTATTTATATTATTTGACTTAACTTTATATTTATTTTATTTCATGTTTTTTTTACATAAGTTTATTTTTTTCAATTGAATTTAATTTAATTTAATTTTATTTGATTAAATTTAGTACAATTTTACTCAAAATTAATTTATTTTACTTTATTTTACTTTATTTTATTTTAATTTATTTTATTTTAATTTAGTTTTTTAAATTTAATTTTATTTCTTTTTTAAACAATTTTATTTTATTTAATTTAGTTGATTTAATTTGATTTAATTTAATTTAATTCAATTTAATTTCATTAATTATAATTTAATTTTATTTTAATCATTTAATTTTGTTTTATTTTATTTTATTTATTTTATTTTATTATTTTTATTTTTTTTAAGTTTATATAATTTTATTTTATTTTATTTCGCTTTATTTAAATTTATTTTATTTTCTATTTTATTGTTTTAATTCAATTTAATTTAATATAATATAATTTAATTTAATTTTTTTAATTTTGTTTTATAATATTTAATTTAATTTCATTTAATTTTGTTTTATTAAATTTAATTTTACTTAATTTTATTTAATTTAATATAATTTAATTTAATTTTTTTATACATTATATATTTTATTTTATTTTAATTAATTTAATTTTATTTAAGTCTATCTATTCAATTTAATTTAATTTCACTTAATTTAGTTTAATTTTATTTTATATATTATTGTTTTAAATTTTTTTATTTTAATTAATTAATTTTAATTTAATTTAATTTTGTTTTATTTTAGTTTAATTTATTTTCTTTTTTATTTTAATTAATTTATTTTAATTAATTTAATTTTAATTAATTTAATTAATTTAATTTAAATTAATATAATTTCATTTAATTTAATTTCATTTTATATTAGAGTATTTGATTTTACTTTCTTTTGTTTTGATGTTTTTAAATTTATTTTATTTTATCTGATTTTATTTAGTTTTTTTGAATTTATTTTATTTTACTCTATTTTATTTAATTTTTTTTATTTATTTAATTTAATTTATTTTTTTGTTTTATTTCATTCTAAATTATGTAATTTTATTTTAAACTATTTATTTTATTTAATTATTTTATTTCATTTTACTTTATTTAATTTAATTTAATATTATTTTATTTTATTGTATATTATTTTATTTTTTTTTTATTTTATATTAGCTTGTTTTATTTTATTTCTTTTTGTTTTTATTTTTTAGCTTTATTTATTTTTATTTTATTTTATTGTATTTTGTTTTATAATTTAGTAAATTCTGTTCCTACCTGTCCTGCTGGGCTGCGATTGTGGTCGGGTTGAGTGATGCGATGTCGCACGACTACGCGGCCGATCATCCGAACTATGTACACTAGGACTGACCGAACCGGGTGAGTCGGTGGCACGTGTAATGCGTTCTGTATAGGTTATGGTTGAGCGGGGACTAGGAGCACGACTGAAGTTTAAACAACAAACAGATAAAGTAAAATTGTAAATGAGTTAATTTTTATAACAATATTTGATTTTTTTTATATTTATGTAACTACATATTTATGTAAAAGTTGTCGATGAAAATTGAAAAGAATTTTTTTTTATTTAACTTATTCACCTGTAAGTTACACTTTGCTGCTGCTGTTGTTGTTGCTGCTGCTGAAAATGCTGCTGCTGGGCAAAAGATAATGCGGCCGGCGGTGGCAGCCACATATCCTCTAACGTTGTACGACCACAACTCTCCACCAAACCGGGCGTCGATTGGCAGCGTCCCATGGCAACTACATTAAAGTATTTTACTATATTGTCAAATGCAATATGGCGGATATAATTAAAATAAAATACGAATCAATTTTGTGTTTTGGTAGTGGATAGGAAGCAAATGGTGTATTGATAAAAATATTTGAAAAAAAGGATAAAGGACTTAAAGTAAAATTAGTTGTAAATATGCAAAAGTGGTTTTAAATACTTTGTTTTTTTTTTTTTACTTTTTAACATTAATATAGCGCTACGGAGTATTGCAATAGCAATAACTTTTAATATTTTATTACTAATTTTTTATGGTCTGCATACAAAAATGTTTTTTAGGGTATCTTTTTCTACTGAGGTAGGCAATTGATTTTCGCTTATGATTTTTATACATATTTAGTAAATGCCTTCTACACACCTTTTTCTAATGGCGCCTTTTTGTATTTCTCCAGACGTTTTACCGCTATCGATTCGAGTCGCACACGCGCCGCCGGATACTCCTTCAACACGTCCCACATATCCTTTTTGCTCAATACGAAGAGATCACTATAGCCAACCGAGCGTACCGAGGCAGTGCGACGATTACCTACATTTGTTTTTATTTTTTTTTTAATTTTGAAAGTGTGTTTATTTAAAATGTAAGAAAGATTGAAAGAAATGATTAATTAAAAATATTTTTAAATTATTATTTTCTATCGTTGTGAGATGGTGTAACGTGCAAAAGGAAAAAATAATAAGAGCAAATGTTATGATGATATTTGAATGCTAGCTGTGAAGGTATGCATGTAGGTGTGTGTATAAATCGTAAGTGAATTTGTTTATTATTAAAGTTCAATTTCTTTATTGTGAATTTTTAAGAATGCGGCTTTATTCTTAAATTTTAATATGAATATTTGTAAGTCTCCAAATTTTTTGGAAAATAGTGATTAAAAAATTTTCAAATATTTTGAAAAGTCGTTAATATTTTAATTTTAAGCTCTATAATTTTTTATTTCATTTTATTTATTTTTTTATATTATTTATTTTATTTTATTTTATTTTAATTTATTTTATTTTATT